>JAABOM020106210.1:0-25253 GCA_011800125.2 Solanum clarkiae
AGAATAATATTATATTCGGTATATATAAATTATGAGCAATTGTCACTAATTACACCTCAACTTAACTTTGATTCATCCAGATAAATTCATCATAAATATTTTCATAATAAAGTACTTAAAAGTACACGAAAATAAACTCATTTACATAGCATATCTTACTATAAAAGATTTAAAAAATAGGAGCAACTTACAAGAATAAAATTGCCGAAACTCTACACAATAAAACACCTCCCTTCATCTAATAAAAGCTCTCAAGCAAAATGTATATGTCTCTCTCGTTTCTCTGCTTTGCCTATTTTCTTTTTATTGCTTTCTGACTTTGCTCTCTCTCTCTCTCTCTCTCTCTCTCTCTCTGTCCGTGTCTCTTGGCTTTTGATGAGCAAATTGCTCTCATTAAATAGAAGCATAATGCTTCTAAAGAATAAAATAATAGGGCATTAATAAGAGTGGCCATTAACAGTTATTGGGGCATTAACATTAAAAAAAAAAGGATTTTGGCCAGTCCACAAAAATGATTTTGCCGGCCAACGTCGAAATACTTACAAAGTGGGAAGTATGTGGAAAACACTTACATTTAAAATAAGGATATAAAATAAAAAAATGCACTTGCAATCCCCCACTTATTTAAAAAAAATCCTTTTTGCGCTATTCCAACTTAAGTAGACAAAAATTTTAGGGTCCTTGCATTATCCACCACTAAAAATCATGTTCTTCCTCAAGCATAAATTAAAAAAGAGTACTTGAAGTTTTGAGAAGATGAGGATATATAGCCCGCATTTCTGACTCTGTCTCCCAAGTCGCCTCTCTAGCTGGACAATTCTTCCACTGTACCTTCACAAAAGCAATCTCTTTATTTCTAAGCTTGTGAACTGTCCATCCAAAATAGCAATAGGCTCTTCATTAAACGACAAGTCTGGATTCAATGCCACTGAATGGAATGAGAGTATATGAGACTCGTCGAGTACATACTTTCGAAGCATGGAGACATGGAATACAGGATGCACGGATGATAAGCTAGGTGGCAAGGTCAGTCTATAGGACACCTCTCCGACTCTCTCCAAAATCTCAAATGGGTCAATAAATCGAGGGCTAAGCTTGCCCTTCTTATCAAATTGCATCACACCCTTCATGGGTGATACTTTGAGCCAAACATGATTGCCTTGCATAAACTCCAGGGCTCGAACCCCCCTATCCGCGTAACTCTTTTGTCGACTCTGAGAAGCCAACAACCTATCCTGAATCATACGGACCTTTTCCACAACATCTCTCAGAAAGTCTGTATCTAATGAGTCAATCTTAATAGAATTAAACCAACCAATCGGAGATCTACACCGCCTACAATACAATGCCTTGAATAGATCCATCTGAATGCTGGAGTGATAACTATTATTGTAAGTGAACTCCACTAAGGGCAAGTGTTGTTCCAAACGGGTACCGAAATCAATCACACACGCTCGCAGCATGTTCTCTAATACCTGAATAGTCTGTTCACACTGTCCATCTGTCTGAGGGTGAAAGGCTGAACTCATATCTAGTCGAGTACGTAGACCATGCTACAAGGCCCTCCAAAAATGTGAAGTGAAAAGTGAACCCCGATCAAAAATGATAGAAATGGGTACACCATGTAATCTAACTATCTGACTGATGTAAAGCTCAGCTAACTTCTCTATTGTATACTTAACCTTGACAAGAATAAAATGGGCAGACTTAGTCGATCGATCCATGCCTACCCAGATAGAGTTGTAACCACCCATAGTAGTGGGCAAACCCACCACAAAATCCATAGTGATTCGCTCCCACTTCCATGTAGGAATAGGCATCCTTTGATACTCACCTTCCACACTTAGCTTGCTACAAGTCACACACTTAGCCACAAACTCTGAAATATCCTTCTTCATACTACACCACTAATAGTGTTGACTCAGGTCATGATACATCTTCACTGCTCCTGGATGAATGGAATAACGAGTACAGTGGGCCTCCTCATGAATCAATCTAATTAAATCACCTACCTTAGGCACACAGACTTGACCTCCAACCCTTAAAACACTATCAGGATCAAGCATTGCTTCCTTAGCCTCTCCCCTGGTCACTTTGTCTCTGATGAGTCATAACTTCTCGTCCTCAAACTGACGTCCTCGAATCTTGTCCATCAAGGAAGAACGAGCGTCAAGAAAAGCAAGTACACCGCCCTTATCAAAAAGCTGTAACCTGACTAGGCCATTCTCTTGACGCTAAACATCCGTGGCCAAAGGTCTCTCTTCCACTCGAATGGTGACTAGACTCCCCATGCTAGAAGTCTTTCTACTCAGGCATCAGCTACAACATTCGCCTTCCTGGAATGATATAGAATGGTTAGATCATAGTCCTTTAGTAACTCCATCCACCTACGCTGCCTCAAGTTTAGATCCTTTTGACTAAAAATATATTGAAGACTCCTATAGTCAGTGAAAACCTGGCAATGTACACCGTATAAATAGTGATGCCACAGGTTAAGCACAAAAACCACAAACGCCAACTCTAAGTCATGAGTAGGGTAGTTTTTCTCATGAACCTTCAACTGTCTAGATGCATAGGCAATAACTTTTCCTTTTTGCATCAATACACCACCTAATCCAACTGTTGAAGCATCACAATACACCGTGAAGTCCACACCTGCCATAGGTAGCATCAAAATGGGAGCTGAAGTCAACAAAGTTTTGAGCTTTTGGAAGCTCTCCTCACACTCATTAGACCAATGGAAGGCTACATTCTTCTGAGTCAATCTAATCAGTGGGGCTACAATGGAAGAAAAACCTTGAATAAACCGCGTATAATACCGTGCTAACCCCACAAAACTACGAATCTCAGTAGCTGAAGTTCCCCTCGACCAACCTTTAACTGCCTCAACCTTAGCCGGATCTACTCTGATTTCCTCTTTAGACACCACATGCCCTAATAATACCACCAAATCAACCCAAAACTCACACTTTGATAATTTTGCATATAGGTTTTCCTCCCTCAACCTTTGTAACACTATCCTCAAGTGACTAACATGATCAGCCTCAGTCTTGGAATACACCAAGATGTCATGGATGAATACTATAACAAAAGAATCTAAGTACAGACGGAACACCCTATTCATCAACTCCATGAACATTGCAGGGGTGTTAGTCAACCCAAAGGACATCACAAAAAATTCATAATGTCCATAACGGGTTCGGAAAGCTGTCTTAGGAATATCTGATGGCCTAATCCTCAACTGATGATAACCAGACCTTAAGTCAATCTAAGAAAACGCAGCCGCTCCCTGAAGCTAATCAAATAAGTCATCAATACGGGGAAGAGGGTACCTGTTCTTGACAGTTACCTTATTTAACTGCCTATAATCTATACAATCCTCATAAACACATCTTTCTTTTTCACAAACAAGACTGGGGCACCCCAAGGTGACACCCTAGGGAGAACAAATCCTTTACTTAACAAGTCTTGGAGCTGCTCCTTCAATTCTTTCAATTTAGCTGGAGCCATTCTATACGAAGGAATGGAGATAGGCTTAGTGCCTGGCTCTAGGTAAATGGGAAAGTCAATATCCCTATTGGGTGGAACACTTGGAAGGTCAGCAGGAAACACATCGACAAACTCCTGAACCACAGGGATAGACTCTATAGAAGGTGGTTCAATACTAGTATCTCGGATGAAATCCAAGTAAGACAAACACCCCTTATCAATCAATTTTTGGGCATGAATGTAGGAGATAACTTTACTAGGATAAGAACAACTATCACCCTTCTACTCAATCTTTGGTACACCGGACATGCCTAAGGTCACAGTTTTTATGTAGCAGTCAAGGATAACATGATAGGGAGAAAGTCAATCCATCCCAAGATAACATCAAAGTTTACCATATCCAGAATGATCATATCTACCCAAGTATCATACCCAGCCAATGAAAAAAGACAGGATCGATATACCTAATCCACCACTAAAGGTTTACCTACTGGTGTAGAAACATATATGGGTACTGACATCAGATCACACAATAAGTCAAACCTAGACGAAAAGTATGTAGACATATAAGAGTAGGCAGATCCAAGATCAAATAACACAGATGCAGGTCGATGACAGACTAGAACAATACCTGTAATGATTGTGTTTGAGGCTTTTGCCTCGGGTCTTCTAGGAAATGCATAACACTAAGATCCTCTTCCGCCCCCAATTTGAGATGCACCTCGATCACCACCACGTGGAATCAAAGTTCCACTTCCTGGAGTCCTGCCACCTCTAGCAGTTTGACCCCAGCCCCGATATCTGGCCAGAGGGGACGAATCTCTAACTGGAGCTGTCGAATTAGTATGATAGGGTCCCGAATGAGTCTGAAAATGGCATTGTCGAATCACATGTCCTGGATCTCCACACCCAAAACAAGAAATTGGTGTAGAGAATTGTTGTCCATCGAAAGAACCACTATGACTACCGCTGGTAGAACACTGGGACCCTCGAGACATCTGTCCACCCTCAGCTGCTGGCATAGATGCGTATACCGAACCATGTCATTTGAAAGATCCATTATTTCTATGTGAACTCCTACCTCCTGATGAAGTACCAGAAAATTGATGCATAATATGAGCCTTCTTGGGATCTCCGAACTCTTATCGAACCATTAACTCTACCTCCTTAGCAGCGCTTACAATAGACTGAAAAGAAGCCCCCTCATGAGCTGCTCTTAATATATAGGATCTAATCGAGAAGTTCAAACTTCTGACAAATCTATGGACTCTCTCCCACTCATTTGGAATCATAGCTAAGGCATGTCGGGATAAATGACAAAAATGGGCTTCATACTCCTTCACAGTCATACCTCCTTGCCTTAAGTCCTCAAACCTCAATCGGCTCTCCTCCCGCACACTCCAAGGAATGAAGTGCTCCTTAAAAGCATTAGAGAACATACCCTAATCCACTGGAGGGGATCCAGCTGGTCTAGATGCTACGTAAGTCCTCCACCTCTCTCTGGCTGGTCCTTGGAGCTGAAGTGCCACAAAACGGACACCACGTTGATCCCCAATCCTACTACATCTAGCATCTTATGGCACAAAGTCAAAAATTCATGTGCGTCCTCATTCTTACCATCCTGAAATCGAGGTGGTCTCATCTTCTGAAATCTTTCGTAGCTAAGCTGATCATCTGTAACTAGGACTGCCTCCGAAGTGGTTTGTACCCCATTAGCTGGTGTAGGGACCATTGGGGGCTGCCCTACCTGATCCTGACGAACTATACCCTGATGCTGCCTTGAAGGTTGTTCTTCCACTCTCGGTTGGGAAATTCCCTGCGTTCCTGTCGTACCACCCCCTGAGTAATGTTTTCAAGCATACCCATCATCCTCAATAGAGTGTCCTGAAGTAAAGGTGTAGTTGTGGGGTTTGGAAGGGCCTGATCCTCATTAACCTCTATTTGAGCTCTAGAGAAGCCCCTCTATCCTGTCCTCTAACTCGTTCTACTTCTCGGGCACGCCCTCCTACTGACGCACCTCCACGAGCACGACCTCTAGCTTAACCCCTCCATCTACCTCTAATTGGGGTCTTAGCAATTGTCTCGGCAGTAGCCTCACCTCTAACAGCGGTAGTAGTAGCTCTAATATTCTCCATCTATCAAGAGAACATAGGCATCACTCATTACTAACGAAAATAACTACGCACAATAAAAGAGAATGAACAAAAAGAAGTTTCTTAACAGTCTTCATAGCCTCTTAAAGATAAGTATAGACATATCCGTACCGATCCTCAAGACTCTATTTAGACTTGGCTTGTACACACGTGAGACCTATGAACCTAGGGCTCTAATACCAACTTGTCATGACCCGAAAATTGGGTGTGATAGTACTTGCTCAATCCTACCAGAATAGATAACTAAAACTGAGAAAGTAATTTAACTAGAGTAGATAAACATAATGTGCGAAAGTAATTTAACTAGAGTAGATAACTAAAACTGAGAAATTTCCATCAACTTAAATACCACCCAAGGATTGGTTGTCACGCGTACAAGCCACTAAGAATACAAAAAATCAAAGAAATACAAGTCCACACTGTCCTTCTTCTTGAATAGAACAAGTACAACAGAAATAGGAACAAGAGTCAGCCAGATGACAACAGCTACCTCTCTAGGTCTCCTGGGAATCCTCACCGGATCAAGGAATTACTATTCACTGCCCAGGTTCACCACCTACGCGAGTGTAGAAGCAAGGGGTGAATACAAAATACCACGCGGTACCCAGCAAGTCAACTAACAAAACAAAGTAAGTCTAATAGAATATGCAAACTCCTTTTGTCCTAATCGATCTCCACGACTACAACCTGCACAGGAAGTTATTTTGACCTAGTAATACATAATACATAATAAAAATGATATCTCACCATATCATAATTTCCAAAACACAAGCTAAAAGTGATAGCACAATCAATCATAAGGATAATACCATGCTATGCAGTAGTATGTAAGGGTGAAATGCAATGCACTATGCAATAATTGCCGGCAAAGACCTCGGTATTATAATATCATCATAAATATCTCAATATCACATCATCGTCGGCATATTACCTCGGCATCATAATGTCATCATAAATTCACCGGCATGTTACCTCGGCATCACAATATCATCATAAATTCGCCGGCATGTTACCTCGGCATCACAATATCATCATAAGTTTGCCAACATGTTACCTTAGCATCACAACATCAATATATGAAATCAGTGCAAATAAGCATGTCATGGAATGAATGAACATGATATGAATTCCACAAACACATTCATTCATTATTTTCAACCACAATAATAATATATATCAAAAATATAGAACTCTTATTACTTCACCATATTTATCAATTCAAGTACCATAATAACATGTCAACTCGCATTCACATTTTTAATCATCTCATTTCTTATAATATTAAAATATTTCACGTATCACATGTAGGAGAAAGGAAAATTTGAGAGTTCTACAAGAATTACAAAGTTTTGAAAATCTACTTGCCTTAGTCAAATCGTGGTCACTCTAACACTTTGGCCTTTCCTTTTTGGATGGAATCCGTCGCACCACGATTTAGTCAAATAATTATCACCATAAGATTTCAAACTCACAAAATCCATATTACTATATGTCTAGCCTAGACCTAAAGATCAATCAATTTCTTTATTAATTTTCAAAGTTTCTAGTCTAGGATTTAATCTTAAATCCCCCAAATAATATAATTCTAATTCTCAAAACTTAAAGAATAATATTATATTTGGTATATATAAATTATGAGCAATTGTTACTAATTACACCTCAATTTAACTTTGATTCATCATAAATATTTTCATAATAAAGTACTTAAAAGTACACGAAAATAAACTCATTTACATAACATATCTTATTATAAAAGATTTAGAAAATAGGAGCAACTTACAAGAATAAAATTGCCAAAACTCTAGACAATAAAACACCTCCATTCAGCTAATAAAAGCTCTCAAGAAAAATGTATACGTCTCTCTCGTTTCTCTGCTTTGCCTATTTTTTTCTTGCTTTTTGCCTTTGCTCTCTCTCTCTCTCTCTTTGTCTGTGTTTCTTGGCTTTTGATAAGAAAATTGCTATCATTAAATAGAAGCAGAATGCTTCTAAAGAATAAAATAATAGGGCATTAACAAGAGTGTCCATTTACACTTTTTGGGGCATTAACATAAAAAAAAAAAGAATTCTGGCCAGTCCACAAAAATGATTTTGCCAGCCAATGTAGAAACCACTTACAAAGTGGGAAATATGTGGAAAGCACTTACATTTAAAATAAGGATATACAATAAAAAAATGCACTCACAATCCCCATTCATTTAAAAAAATCCTTTTTATGCTATTCCAACTTAAGTAGACAAAAATTTTGGGATCGTTACACAATCTCCCTATCAGGAGAGACTCCAGGTACATCCTCAAGAAACACTTCCAGAAACTCACTCACAATCGGGATGGACTCAAAGATAGAAGGTTCGACATCATCAGACTTATGTTGGACAAGGTGATGGATACATCTTCTAGAGATTAACTTCCTAACCTTAAGGTAGAAAAATAAACTTACCCTTAGGCACAACAGAATCTCCCTTCCACTCTATAACAGGCTCATTCAGAAATTGAAATTTAACAGTTCCTAGTACTATAGTCAACAAAGGGATAAAAGGCATGAAGCTAGTCCATACAAAGGATTACATCCAAGTCAACCATCTCTAACTCAATCAAATCAACAAGAGTATTCCTATGGTAGATGGACACTACGTAATCTTTATAGACTCTTTTGGCTAGAATAGAATAACAAATAGGAGTAGAAACACAGAAAGGATCAAGTAAACACTACACATAAATCTTAAATTTACTAGCCACATATGGCGTCACAAAGGGCACAGTTGCACTTGAATCAAGAAAAGCATAACAATCAAAGCTAAAGGCTCAAAGCATTCCCATCAAAACATTTGGTGCAACCTCTTTGTCTTGTCGGTTTCCTATCACATATAGATGATTTATTCCACTGCCTGTCCCTAGTGCAACACCTCTCTGGTTACCTTAAGCTGGTGGTACTATAGTAGAAGATAGTCCCTTATTGCCCAAAAGTGGACATTGCCTCTGACAATGACCTGTCTAGCCTCACCTATAGCAACCATTTCCTCTCTCTTTACACTCTCCCAAATGCATCCTGCCACACTTCCCATAAGGTGGTTTTCATTTCGAGCTAACAGCCAGACTTCCTATGAACCCTATGCTCTAAAGTTCGACTAACTTGGGACTTTTGATCGTACCTATTATTTGGAGTCGGTGCACTAGCTGATGATGGTGCATATCTTGTATGCCTCTTCTAAAAGTATGACTTATCTCCCTTATTCTGCTTAGTTTGGCTAGGCTCAAGCCCTTATGACTTAGTCTTCTTACTCATATGATCTTCTATATCCCTCCTCTTGTTCTCTTCAAGTTGCTAAGCATACACCATGAGTGTAGAGATATCTATGCCTAGAATCAATAGAGCTTCCTTATAGTCCTTCTTCACATGCTTGCCCAAACCAGATGTAAGCTTCCTCATCCTTTCCCACATTTCTTGAACCATCCCCAAAGCATACATGTATAGCTGGATGAACTTAGGTTGTACTCCTTGACAGTTAACCCCTCTTGCTTCAGATTCACGAACTCCTCAATCTTTGCCTCCCTCAACTACTAAGGAAAGAAGTGGTCAAGGAAGGCACTCTCAACCTCACTCCACTCGGTAGCATCAGCATCCTTACCTTGACCCTCTACCTACTGGTTATACCATACATTCGCCATATCATTAAGCTGATAAAAGACAAATTCAACTCTTTTAATCTCGATCGCATGCATAGCCTTCAACAACTTCCACATCTCATCAATGAAGTTCTGGGGGCCCTCTTCAACCTTGGACCTTGTGAAGACTGGCGGGTTCATCCTCATGAAGTCCTTAAGTCTGGTGGAGGTCGATGGCTCCTGGGAGCTAGAACTAGAATCCTGTGAACCTCCACTCACACTCTATATAGCTACCAACTGGGTGAGCATAGTGATAGCTCCTCTGAAATCAGCCTCTATAGTAGGAGCAAGTGGAGCAGTAGGCACTTGTGGAACTCTTGAGTCATAGCAAGTCATCTTTGGCCTCTTATCTCCATCTGGGTAGGCACTTCTGATGGGGGATTCTTAGCATTATTAGATAAAGCATATCTTTGGGTGGTTGTATGCTTAGGAGGCATTATCTGCAAATGCAAAATGTATGAATTAGAAAAGAGTTTTATAGAGTTAAACTCTATCGTACAAACTTAAAATACAAGAAAGTGTAACCTTTCCCAATGTCCCATAGCCTCTTGCTTATAAAGTCTGGTGCACAACACACCCATAAATAAGACGCTACTAAACACGATTTCATAGACTCCCTAGGACATTTGAACTCTGTACTCTGATACCATGTTTGTCATGCCCCAGGTGGGTACATATGGCATGGCCAACATTTTAAGAAACATCGTTGATTTCTTAAGAGAACCACTTAGCCTCATTGTCACATCTTACTCAATAGCGAAAGAATACTCAAATAAAAGAAACAAAGAAGGGATAAAGCTCCTATAAAATAATCTCCAAATGACCAGGTTTGGAAAGTAAAATAATCAACAATCCTTTACTCAATATCTATGAAGCCTCTACCTCTAACGTCTAGATGGTACCATGACAGGTCATGGCTAACCAAATCAAATAAAATAGTAATAACCAATAAAAGATGGAAAGAAAGGCTCCTTCGAATAGTGAGGAGGGCTCACCAACTCTGGATGCAAGGGAATTGAACCTCAACAGTGTGCATGTTGAAGTCCTTTATCACCTGTATCTGCATCATTAATGATGCAAGCCCAAATGAGAGTTAGTACATGGAATATACTGGTATATAAGAATGGCTAAAGTAAACACATAGGGCTTGGCTCAACTCAGTAAAGTCGACTTAGAACTCAACTGAGAACTCAACTCATGACTCGACTCAGTGAATATGCAAGTTTAAGGTTTTGAAATCATGCTTTAAATTAGACTCAGTGTTTTATGCATTCCAGTTCGAAAATCATGTTATGCTCAATCAAATGTTGCTTGGAAATTTCACCAACCAACATAAATATCCACCATCATAAATTCGATAAGCATAAAGAAGTAAATGTCATTGCCACATTCGTCCTAAACTTACCAAGGTAAAGGATGTCAACCTCTCCTTTTCTCTCTCATATCCAAAGACAATGTCCATCTATTGGGACATGTGCAGCGAGAGTAAACTGCATGACTATCCTATGCTAGCAACGTAGTTCTGGAGTGTTTCCTCTTACCTAACGCGGTGCTCAATACTCCTTCCAAGACTAAAATGTGTTCATAAAAATCAACTAAAGCCCATCCCTTTGGCTCATGTCAAACAACTCAACTCAATTTCTCAATAGCTCAATAAATGAGGATTAACATCCAATGCAATGCAACTCAAGTCTCTAAATCATATCGTGCAAGACTCTCACTTTTATGGTCAGTTAATATCATATCAATCATGCTCAATACATAAAACATATTAGGTGCTCATCACATGCTTATCTAAAATAAGAAGATGTACTCCTCATGCTCAACTTACTCAGCTCAGAAATTTAGATTCATAATCTCAATTCGATCAGTATACAGGAAAATAATAAAATTTAAGGCTAGGCTATGAAGAATACGATTAGTATTATATTTCATGGTAATAATAATGCAACTCATCAATTTACTCAAGTATATTCATGAGAATTCAAACAAGTGCAAGAAACTTAGAACTTAAAATCACAAGATTTGTATTACTCGATCATTAGTTGCCAACTCGACTCAAGTAGAAAAGCGGATATGTGGATGAACTCAGTCCAATACTTTAGATAGCCTTACATACCTGAAATTTTGAAAAGCAATCAATCCTCTATCGATCTTCGCGGTTGAACTTGAAACGTTTAGATAGCCTTGGCTTTTGTTAGAATAGCGTACAAAGCTTAGGTATGGGTTTTGAAGCCTTTTTTAACCAAAAAAAATATATGCTGATCATGGGTTAAGTCTAGGAGGGGTGGAAAAAAGTCTGGAATGCCCCTCGAAAGATTTAAAATTTTAAACTTTACTAGTAAAGTTGGGTGAACTAGGTACACAATGTGGACATATCGCTCCGCTGTACATTTTTTTTTCAAAAATTTTTTGGTCAATTTTCTAATCCCGTTGAAAATATTAGAACCCTAGTTAAGTGCAAATTTGCGACAAGGTCGCAACGTGGACATGTCGCACACTTCTCTGAAATTGTGTTTTCGCATCAAAAAATTATTTTTCGATTTGATTGCTATAAAAATCAACTGAGACTATATTTTCTTATAATTTTTTGTGTTGATCACAATTCTGGACTCGGATAGGTTAAAAGAGTTTGGGATCATGCATTTTCTCATCTAGGGATATTTTGTAATTTTACCGGGGGTAACACAAACTATGTGACTTTTGATCAATATTTTAAAATACATTTTTATCATATTAATTCTGCAACTTACAATATTTTTAATTTAATTTGAAATTAAAAATAAGCCAAATGAACTTTTGAGAAACAATAAAAGTGTTATATATGATTTGTTTGAGAAAGAAAATTAAAATCGGTCAAAAGATAGAAATAAAAACAACGTAAATGGAAAATTAAACCAAAAAAATAACATGTTTCTTCTTCAAAATCAATTAAAATTGAAGAAAAGCATTTTGTTAATGTCTTATTAGAGAAAAAAATTAACTAAAGTATCTAACAAGCTTCGGTACAATAATACTAAAAGCCACCATAGAAAAATTTGTGTACTAAATTAACATGAACAAAACTAAAAAGTGATCTAAAGAAAATCTACACTGAAATTTTGAAATAATATATTTAAGGATAAAGACGATGAAGAAGTATCAGAAATATTGATAAATTATATCAACATAAAATTTTTATGTATAAAATAAATATTAAAAGTTATAAATATAATATCGGGTTGGTTTTGTCTCAGATTGACTTTTAAAGTTTAAAACCAAACCAAAATTAAATATAGTTAATTTGTTTTTTAATATCAAATGAAGTCAATTCAAGCCATTAGTCATATTTTTTTCATTTTTCTCGAATTGCGGTTTTTGATTCGATTTTTATTCACCCCAGCTATAAATAGCTTTTCTTGCTATAAAGTAAAACTCCATTATCATGTACTATCAAAAAATCAGGTTAGCTAGAGGCTATTTAGAGATAAATTTCATAGCTATTGTTTTTATAGGACATTGGTTAAAATAATTATTTTTAGCAGGTATGATAATAAAGTTGTAATTATATCCATGTAATACTATAACCATAACATGACTAGTTAAGTTGAACAATATATTCATTGAATTTTATTCATTATAATAGTAATAACACGAAGTAACTAGTTATCGTATATTGATAAATAAGAATCAACGACACGCAACTTATAAAGCTAAATAACAAAAATTCATTATTAATCTTATTTAAAAACATATCATAAAAATTATTATTTGCCTATGAGATATTTAATATTTAGTAATAAAATAATGATAAAATTTGTAGCTATTCTTTTTTGAAAAAATATTTTGATTAATAATTGACTTTATCCACGGCAATAATAAATATTACAGGTCGAATGGTATTAGAATAAATATTTATCGAGTGAAATGATCTTCAAGGTGACAACTTGAGCCAAAAGTCTTAAGAAAGGAAAATCAAGTGAGTGGCGACTGTTCATTATCGCATCGATTTTTTCCATTTCATTGGAGAGCATTGTCATGGATATGGAAGTCATACCAACAGTCATAACTAGATCAATGCATTCTGAAAGTAAGTGAAACACATAAAATTATTTCAAAATGCGTGTGTTTTCTTTCAAAATTCATTGACATAGTTATGACTGTTGGTATGCTTCCACATCCATGACATTGCTCTCCAATGAAAAGGAAAAAAATTAATGTGATAATGATCAATCGCTATTCACTTGATTTTCCTTCCTTATGGCTTTTGGGTTAAGCTGTCACCTTGAAGATCATTTCACTCGGTAAATATTTATTCTAGTACCACTCGACCTATAATATTTATTGTTGTAGTGGGTAAAGTCAATTTTTAATGAAAAATTCTAAAAAAAAAAAAGATTAGCTACAAAATTTATCATTATTTTATTACTAAATATTAAATATATCATAGGAAAATAATAATTTTTATAATATGTGTTAAATAAGAATAACAATGAATTTTGTTATTTACCTAGTTATTTATCTTTGATTCTTATTTTTTCAATATGTGATAACTAGTTATTTTGTGTTGTTACTATCATAATAAATAAAATTCAAGGAATATATAGTTCATCTTAACTAGTCATGTTATGTTTATAGTATTACATGAATATAATTACAACTTTATTATCATAGCTGGTAAAAATAATTATTTTAACTAATGTCCTATAAAAATAAATAGCTATGAAATTTATCTCTACATAGCCTCTAGAAAACCTGATTTGTTGATAGTATATTAATAATAAAGTTTTACTTTATTGCAAAAAATATTTTTTGTCGCTGGGGTGAACGAAATCGAATCGAAAACCCTAATTTGTGACAAATAAAAAAAAATCTGACTAATGGTTTGATTTGACTTGGTTTATATTAAAAATAATAATTAACTATACTTGGTTTTATTTGATTTTAAACTTTAAAAGTCAACCCAAGACCAAACCAACCCGATATTACATATATGACCTTTAATATTTATTTTATACGTAAAATTGTTTATTTTGATATAATTTATCAATATTTCTGATACTTCTACTGGGAAGAGAATAAAATAGAATGCACATATTATAAAAAAGAAATTATATCTAATTTTAAGTTTATTTTCAAACTCATATTCTCAACTTAAATAAAAGATAATCCAGCCTTTATCAAAGACAGCAACATATCTTTACCTCATAATCTAGCATCTCGCATCAAAGCAACTTTTTTCTATGAAATGATGCATTGAATTCTCTAGTTCTATGCAGATCTTGTGCCTCCTGCCAATGGTCTCATCAGACAAGAATGCTATCTTTGTTGTTAATTAATTGCTGGACAAAAATAATTAAGAGCTTTTTTAGAAAAAAGTTACTACATGTTGAACTCTTTATCACAATTTATGATAAGAATCAAACTTTCTTTGAAATAGATATTTTATGTTTTAAAATTGCCCAAAATAGATAAACAATGCAATTATAGAGAGATTTTATTCACTTATATAGAAATATTAATGTGAACAAATATAATAAACAAGAATATACACAGTGGGATCCCACAAGTGTGTCTCCAGGTAGGGGGAGGGAGGGATAAAATATACGCAGACCTTTACCTTATAGAGATATCCAGAGAGGCTATTTCTGAAAGACAATTGTCTCGAGCCCCAAAAAGTAGAAGATATTAGATATAACTAAACTCTTAAACTATCCACCATAAGGTGATGCTACTTTATGTAAAATGTGATGAAAATAAAATGTTAAGACCTTGGGTATTTATAGATGATTGTGAATTTGTGATCCTAACTTTATATATGTAATTATTAAATATGTTACCATAGTAAAATTTGGAATGTTACGATGTGGAAGAAACTTAATTATGTATCTTTTTTTGCTAATAGAAATAGAAGAAAAAAGATTTTTTAGACAAGTTATTTAAAAAGACTTAGAGCGTATTTGGTATGAAGAAAAATATTTTTTTAAAAAAAAAAATTTTGGAAAATAAATAATTTTCTTACTTATTTTTGGTGTTTGGTTAGTCAAGAGATAACATTATTTCAAAAATATCTAGATATAATTTATACAAATACTAAGATATCAAATTCATGTCCCAATCTAACTATGAATTAAATCCTTTTAAACCTAACAATGACTTAGGAACTAAACTTGACAATGAGATCGGACATTAATCCGTCATTTAATAGAGTCCCAAATTGGTCAAGGACGGGATAGATAGTGTCACAAGGATTTAGATTTAATGGATAGAGCTCAATGCATATGGGTGAATTAAGTGTGAGGATGAGATAGAATTTGAGTAGTTAGTATTTGTTTTTGTGAATTAAAGAAATAAATTAATTTTAAAAATCTTTTACTAAAAATTTGTTGTCAACTGGATATGAGATAATTGAAAAACAATTATTTGTACTTAACACATCCTTAATTAGGGAAAAAAAATCAGTTGTACTGATGTATATCATAAAATATATTTACTATAACGGATAATTTCATCGACAAACAGCAAATTTGATTTTATAACATTAACATTCTTTGCAATTTGTGATATTACGCTTATAAGAGTATCTCAATGCTCAAGTGAACATAATATAAACACAATTTTCATAGAGGCCTCTATGACAATTTTCAATGCCTCTATGACAACTTCCATAAAATGAGAAGGTTGGGCTCAAGGGTGAAAGGACCCATAGATGAAGACCCACATACCTAATTTTGAAAATTTCTTGGGGTAAACTTGAAGGAGACTTGAAGTTTGGATTGGGTCCTTGAAATCCAAAGTTGTCCTTGAGACCCTTGAATTTGAATGTGGATTTTGATAATGTCGGAGTGGTTTTAGAGAGCATTTTGTGAGTTCTAGAGTTGAAAAATAACTAAATATGGAGCATTTCACGTTTAAACAAGCATTGAGTTTTTACCCCAATGCCCTTGGAAGAAATAAGAAAACAGCGAAAAATTTTGCAATGGTCCGTGCCCCAGGCACGACGCGGACTAGGCGTATAATGCCTAAATAAACAGTGACACGTCGCGGCCTGGGCGCGCAGGTCCACTGAAAATCGTAAATTAGCGAAAATTATTTTTCACTACGGGTCTTCTAAAAACCAAGTTTCATCGATTTCCATCTCAATTTTACCCCCTAATTAAGAATATGAAGTCGAATTTCCGAAATGACACACGAATTTTTAGATATATGAAAATTACGATTATAGGACATCCAGAAGCACATGAGAGATGTTTTAATATCTCCCCCTTGGGAACATTTGTCCCCGAATGTCAAAGAAACATGTGAAACAGAAGTAATTATGAAACTTTTAGCTAGAGATGAATGCAACAAACGCTCTTAAACATCATTCTAAAAAAAGAGTCAACATAAATGTCAAAAACCACTATAAACTTGTTACCATGAACATGAATGCATGCAAAAATGACATGAGGGCTGCAAATTAAGACTTGAAATCATAGAAAGGACTTAATTTATTACATTCGGCATGAGTAGTGTGGAAGAGGTATGGATATCGCTTTTTCATATCCCCTTCGGCATCCCATGTGGCACTTTCAACTTGTTGATCCTTCCAAAGGAACATGAAAGATGCTACATGTTTGTTCCTCAATGTTTTTACTTATCTATCCAATATACCCATCGAGACCTCCTTATAGGTCAAATTATCTTCCACAATACCCACAACTCTAAGGCACTATAGCACTTGGTCACCCACACCCTTCCTCAACATAGATACATGGAAGACCGGATGAACCATGTTCATATCCGTAGGCAACTCTAATTCATAGGCAACCTTACCAACTCTCCTCAAAATCCTACAGGATCCCATGAATCTTGGGCTCAATTTCCCTTTCTTGCCAAACCGGACCACACCCTTCATGGGTGAGACCTTCACGTAAACCCAATCATCAACATTAAACTAAAGGTCTCTTCTCCTCACATCGGAATAAGACTTTTATCTACTTCGGGCCATCTTCAACCTTACCTTCTCCAAAGCTTCCGTAACCAAATTCGGGCCTAACAAAGCTGTCTCCCCTACATCAAAGCACCCAACTGGGATCTGCAATGCCTACCATATAAAGCTTCAAAGGGAGTCATGTCAATGTTTGAGGTGATAGCTATGTTTGAGGTGATAGCTATTGTTGTAAGCAAACTTAATAATTGGAAGATATTTGTCCCAACTACTCTTGAACTCCAAAACACAAGATCTAAGCATATCTTCAAGACTTTGGATAGTTCTTTCTGCTTGGCCATCCATTTGAGGATGAAAAGTCATGCTAAGCTTGACCTTAGTACCAAAACCCCTTTGGAATGACCTCAAAAAATGAGAAGTGTATTGAACGCCACAATCTGAAATGATAGACAAAGGCACCCCATGCAATCTAACCAACTCATGAATATACAACTTGGCATAATCTTCGGCAGCATAAGTTGTTTTAATCGGCAAAAATTGAGCCAACTTAGACATATTATCAATAATGACCCAAATAGAATCAAAGTGTTTCCTAGTCAAAGGCAAACCAATCACAAAATCCATGTTGATATCTTCCCACTAACAAGTAGGAATTTCTATGTCTTGGGCTAGGCCACCCGGCCTTGGATGTTCGCCTTTCACTTATTGGAAATTGTAACACTCGGCACAAACTTGGCAATATCGCTCTTCACACTACCCCATCAATACACCTCCTTCAAGTCTCTATACATTTTTGTGGAACCCAAGTGAATAGAATTGGATGATTATGGGCCTCCTCCAAAATCAATTCCTCAAGTCATCAACATTAGGCACACATAGCCTACCTTGGTACCTAAGGACACCATCTCCCCGTTGGAAGAAAACCTCCACTTTACCATCATTCACCAAATCCTTCAACTGTAACAAGGCGGGGTCAAGGTCTTGTTTTGACTTGACTTCCTCAATCAAAGAAGATTTGGAACCATCAACAACCACTACACCACCATTTTCAACTTTGTTCAACCTAACCCCCAACTTAGCTAACCAGTGAACTTCTCCAGCCACTTCCTTGTTACCCACATCAATATGAGCTAGTCTACCCATGGACACTCTACTTAGAGTATCGGCCGCTACATTAGCTTTATCCGGGTGATAGTGCAGGCTCATGTCATAATTCTTAAGGAGTTCTAACCACCTTCTTTGTCTAAAGTTAAGATCTTTTTGTGTGAACACATATTGGAGACTCTTGTGGTCAGTAAAAATATCCACATGAACCCCATACAAATAATGATGCCAAATTTTTAAACCAAACACCACGGTCGCTAATTCAAGATCATAGGTGGGATAATTTGGCTCATGCACCTTAAGTTGCCTAGAGGAATATGCTAGAATGCCATTTTGCATCAAAACACATCCCAAACCAATCCTTGAGGCATCACAATGCACCACAAAGCCTTCTAACCCTTCCAGTAAAGCCAAGATAGGAGCGAAGATAAGCTTGTCTTTCAAAGTTTAGAAATTCTTTTCACATTCATCGTTCCAAACATATTATTCCTTATTTTGAGTCAACTTTTTCATACGGGAAGCAATAGAAGAGAAACCATTCACAAACCTCCAATAATATCCGCCAAACCCAAGACTCTCCTAATATCCGTCGGAGTCAATGGTCTAGGCCAATTCCTTATCACCTCCGTCATCTTAGGGTCCACTTTAATTCCATCACCCAACACTACATGCCCTAGGAATGCAAACCCTTTCAATAAAAAATCACACTTTTCATATTTATTAGACAACTTTTAATCCTTTAGAATTTGCAACACCACCCTTAAGTGATTCACATGTTCTTCCTCACTACAGGAATAAATCAAGACATCATCAATAAAGACCACCACAAACATATCAAGGTAGGGTTTAGATACCCTATTCATGAGATCTATAAATATTGTCGGTGCATTAGTCAAGCCAAAAGACACTTCCACAAACTCAAAATGCCCATACCTAGTCCCAAAAGCCGCTTAGGGAATATGTGACAACCCATAACTCTATGCTCTTATATATCCATGTTTCAAGCCTCATTTGGTTAGATTTGGGGTGTATTAGGTTCATGGAAGACTCCTAGTACCTAAACGAGTTCAAGACTCCCCTAAGAGTTAAGTTTTGAGTGATGTTCCATGCAAGGGTCAATTTTAAACTAGTGTAACTTTTAACAGATTTGGAACTAGGAGGCCCACGATATTGAAAATGAAAGCTCTTTGATTTAGCTTCACAACGCACTTTGTTTCACCTTATTTAGAGTTCGAATGAAGGAGTTATGACTGGTTTTCGTGAGACCCTCCCGTGCAGTGAACTCACACGGGTAGCTTGACGGCCAGTGTGCCCTTTGACGGGACGTTTGGGGCAGCTGAGGTTGGAAAGGGATATTTTTGGCACTAAGGAAGGTGTAACGGCCAGTGGCAAGGGCAGTGAGTCCCACCAATGACTGTGGGTATGGCCACAAGGTGTGCCAAAGCAAGCTTGTTGGACATGGGAAAAATGTGTCTAAGGTTGGTACCACGGGCACTGTTGATAGGCCGTGTGGAGTGGGACGGCCCATGGCACCTGGGCATATGGAGGTCTGCAACTCTTTTGTCTAAGTGAGGTGGGACAGACCAGTAAACGGTCTGTGTAACCCCACACGGTCCGTGAAAGAGACCATCAAAGTGAGGTCAACGCTAACTTTTTCTTAAGTGTTCCAATTCCATTTTACTGTCTAAGTCTCACCTCACGGGCACTTCACACAACCCGTGGAGAGCCACACGGTCAGTCAAGTCTCCATTGAGATGACACTTTGCTAATTTTTACATCCGTTCACTTATGGCGTCTTCGTAAATTTTAATTACTCTAATGTCATTTTTAGACTTCCAATGCTATCCTAATCTTCCTAAAAGACCTAAACACTATCCCAAAGGATAAAAATCATTACTCTCATCTCAAATACACTATCAGTTCTCTCAAAAGCCTCCATCGAGCCCCAATTCAATTTCAAGGAAACCCAAGGACAAGATTGGATTCAAAGATCATTTTCAAGCCTACATTCTTCCCAATCTAAATTCAAAGCATCTTTAGACCTATGGTATGTGGTGTTGAACCATTTGGTCCTTCCTACCATGGTTCCTAAACCCTCTTTACTTAATAATGCATGATTTAAAGTTGATTTTACATGTGGGTCTTGTACATTGAGAAATTTACTGCACAATGATTTAGTTCATGAAAGTATGGTTGTTTTAGCATGTTTTGAGCTTCAAATATTGGATCTAATGTTGGATTTGATAAAGGGTTTTAACGTGAATGACTTGGGGGTGTTGCAAGGTATTGATTGATGTTTTAATAATTTATTTTCTTGCATTATTTTATCTCTAAATTGCATGGTATTTTACCCCCATTACACCCCCCAAGTGTTTGACAAAATGTCTAGATGTGGTTTCTTGAGTAGTTAAAGGTCCAAAGCATGAGATATGATATGAATGATGTTATGATGATGAAATGATCTTATGTATATGATTATTCCCATATGAATTGTTGCACTAGAGCATATAACAAATCCTATATAAGGTGTTGCATTAGACCATACCCGATCCGGGGGACTATAATACCCCACATCTTATAATACTTGTACTATGCAAATGAAATATGATATGGTTTGGTCAAATTAGCGCCCATTTTTAAAAGTGCTTGAATTTCCAATTAAAGGGCGATATGTATGTCTAACACTGAAGAGGGTCGAGTGTAAATAAGCTTTAAGTCGAATTGACGAGATCACAGCCTTAAATGAAGTAAGAGAATTGAAGTGCTTATAGGACTTAGGAAGCTAGAAGGTGAGTCACCTACTTGCTTAGCTTAAATTTGCTAGCTAAATGGAGACGAGGCTCGACGTCGAATTTGTCCAAGTCCGATTATGAATAAAGTTTGTGTTAAGGATGTAACTTTAGTCCATGTTTTAGCATCATAAATAGACTACATTTTCAGCCCAAGAAGGATAATAAAAGGGCCCGAGTATACCACAACCCACTTGGCTAATTGGGCCCAAACTAAGTGAAGAAGAATTTAGAAAATGGGCAGCCAAGGCCCATCAATTTGAGACCCATTTAGGCCCAAGTGTAAGGGCCACGCTGCTGTATGACTAGCTTATTAATATGTGGTAAAATGTGGTTAAAAGGTAAAGAGTAAGTCGGCCAAGAGACCCTTTATAAAGGGCCCAAAACAGCCCCTTAAGTCATTTTACTTTGGAGAAAATTTTCAGCTTCCTAAAGACTTTTCTTTCTCTATTTATTTCAATTCACAAAGAAGCCTACACAACCCTCTAGGGTTCTCGAAGGAGACCTATATCTTGAAGGCAAAGGTAAGTAATTATAGTTGTGTATTTAGTATAGTTTCTTCATGAAAGACAAGAAGTATATGCTAGTTATGCTGGATAGCATCTGTTTAGAAAGTTGTTGCACACTTGCCTTCTGTTTTAGTGACTTCTCTATGGTTTGTGGGTTGTATTATGAAGATAAGTTGATGTTCTTAATATGGTTTTATTTATAGATATTACCCTCAGGTTGCTGCCCTGATTTTGGCTTCATTTAACAAACGAGTTTTATTGTGCTATTTTAAGTGTAATATTGATTGGAACTTGTGGGCAAATGGATGGAAGGCTATTGCCTCACATCCTTAATGACTAATTTTCTACTGTTTTAGAGTAGTTTAAGGCTGTTTATATGCATAGATGTGTTGAGAATTGTTTGGTTAAAGTTGGAACAGGTTTGGTATTGTCGACGTCAAAATGGGGCAAAGGGACATAATGTTATGCTGTCCATTTGTAGGTTGTATAAAATTATTATGTGTTGCGCTTTATGGGTTGTTGTAAGATTGTTGTGGCACTAAAACAGGCTACATATGATGTGTATATTTGAATGTGTATTAGAAAGTACGATTAGGGGCATAAAGGTTGAAAGAATATGCTCGGTTTTATAAATACCCGCTTGCTGCCCGTGTGTCTTTTTTTTTTTGTGATTGGCTGCCAAGGTGTACCTATTGGCTACTAATGCTAGTTTTATCACCTACTATGTTATAGATAAATATTTGGAGGAGGGAAATGTTATCTCGAGGTAGTAACAAGGTCCTACAATGAGGTATGTAAGGCTACTTGATTTCATATTGTTTGGCATGAAACATAGATCCTTCCTTGGTACATAAAGGCGCTTACCAACTTCGACGCAACTATTAACTGTGTCTATACTCTTGCACATGTTCATATACTCCTATACATAGTCACCTTCAAATTTGCAGACATACATGGATACCAAGTTACATAGGTTCTTTTTACCAAATAAAGTTCATGAGTTATTTCATCTCATACGCATTTCATTATTTATGTGACATACTCTTTTCATTATCATATTGTCTTGTATGATTATCTATATATTACATCTACAGTCCTACAGCTACAATATTGTGACCATCAAAAGAATCATCCCCAAGGTAATTGAAAGATAAAATATATTGTTTATCGATGGGTGGTAGCCCGAGAGTTGGAAGAATCACCTAGCCAGGGACGATCCTTTCACGGGTGGTAGCCTGAGGGGTTAAGGAAGAACCTAGCCAGGGACGATCCCAATACAGTTTTACCACTGATCAGCAGGTCATTTGTATTACATGTTGTGCACGGATTATACAATAAAGCTAAAGTAATATAGGAACATAAAGTACATGATCCCATAGTATAACCAAAGGTGGTCTCTTATCCTATACCAGTGCATAGTTTTATTTGAGTTGTTACTTCATATACATTATATCCCGCCTTACATATTCAGTATATTATGTTGTACTGACGTCCCTTACGGGGGACCTGCATTTCATGCTACAGGTACATATGCTAGTAGATCTCCCCAATAAGAGTACATGACATCGAGTTGCTGATACCAAGCTCCAGGTTGCTTTGGGGCTTTGTTTGTGTCTAGATCTTATATATTTATATTTTATAGTTAGTCAAGGCGGGGCCTATCCCGACCCTTGTTAGATACTTTTCCTTATCTAAAGGCTTTATAGACTATGTAAATTAAAGTGTGGTTATGTCTCTACTTTAAACACCATGGCCCCAACAGCCTAGCCATATGCATTCCCTTTTGGCTTGTTATCACTGTTTATTTTCTTAAAGGCATGTCAAATGTAAGAATCCCTTATAATATATATAGAAAGTGCATAGATATAGGTTGGTTCTCCCGGGCCTCATCGGCAATGGGTGCCAATCCACCCTAACAGGGCTTTGGGCATGACAGAAGTGGTATCAGAGTGAGTCGTCTTAGGGAGTCTACAAAGTCGTTTCTATGTAGAATCTTGTTTATCGATGTATTGTGCACCACATTTATAAGAAGGAGGCCATGTGCCATTTAGGAGTTGTTACTTTCTTTTTGTTCTTTAGATCGTTCCATAAAGCTAAGTGTAATAGGTGGATTGTGTCTAACCCTAAATTGTTTTGTACAACAAGTATGCCAGAAACCAGTCAAAATAAAGGTAAAGAGAAAGGAGTAGAAGTGGTGGTTGGTATACCCAGTCAGGTGAGACAATGAAATGAGGTTCAAGAGGAGTCTCTGTCAGAGATATCTCCAACTCGTCCAGCTCCTGATGAACCCGGAAGTAGTGTGATTCCCCCAGAACCACCTATTGATGCCACCATGCAGGATCTGAGAAATGCAGTCCAACTATTGATCTGTATAGTTGCTGGCCAAGATCAAAGATACAAAGGTCCGGTTATAGGTGCAGGTGGTGCGAATAGGGCAGTTGGCACAAGGATGCGTGATTTCTTTAATTTGGACCCTCCATCCTTCACTAGTTTAGATCCTAATGAAGATCCCCAAGAATTTATTGATTAGATTCAGCGCACTTTAGATGTTATGCATGTGAGTGGTACAGAAGTTGTCAAGTTAGCGACATATAGGTTGAAGGGTGTGGCTATATTGTGGTATGAAGCTTGGAAGCAATCTAAGGGTATAGATGCACATCCAACTACCTGGAAAGAGTTCAAAGAGGCATTTCTTGACCATTATTTACCATTAGAGATCCAAGAGGCCCGTGTAGATCATTTCTTGAATCTCCACCAAGGGAATATGAGCATGAGGGAGTATAGCCTTCAATTTAATTCCCTGGCCACGCATGCTCCTAATGTAGTTGATACTATGGAAGATAGAGTTCATCGATATGTGGATAGATTGGGTACGTATCTGGTCAGAGACTGTACTATTGCTTCCTTGAACAAAGAAATGGATATAGCGAGAAAGCAAGCTTTTGTACAGAAAGTGGAGGATCAAAGTCAAAGAAGAAGGATACAAGAATTGGAAAGAGGGCAGGCCGAGAGGGTCAGGTCTACTGGGCAGTTTACACCACCCCAAGGCGAACATAGGCCTCGATTTTTTAATAGACCGCCTAGACCATCATCCTCCTACTATGCAGCCAGTGCTCCGCCACAAATTCAAGGGTCTAGAAGTAATCAGTTTGGTCAACAAGGTGAGGGACAAGGTATATGGATAACAGGATATTTGGCAGACCAACCAATGACTCCTAGGCAACCTTGTAAATAGTGTGGAAGGAGTCATCCAGGTATATGTCATGTTGGGATAGATGTTTGTTATTGGTGTGATGCGCCAGGGCACATGATGAGAGATTGCCCGATGAGACATATGGGTGATATAGCACAACCTACTAGATCAGCTATTGCATCATCATCATCAGTTTCTCCATTAGGTAGGAGTCAACAAGCACCTATGGGTCGTAGTAGAGGTGTTAGAGGGGAAGCTAGCTCTAGCGTAGTCCAAAATCGCACTTATGCTCTGGGGAATCGGCAAATTTGGAAGCTTCACCAATGTAGTCACAGGTACGTTGTTCGTCTTTTCACATAATACAGCATTAATTGACCCTAGTTCTACACTATCATACATCACTCCACTAGTTGCTGGGAAGCTTAAGAGAACACCCAAATT
>JAABOM020106237.1:0-25246 GCA_011800125.2 Solanum clarkiae
AGATTTGAATTTCAAATCTTAGAAATCAATTATTTCAATCTTTATCCTTCAATTACAGAATAAAGATCCTAAAGAAAGGAAAAAAATTCGATGATTAATTTTGACACCGTGGAGTGTAAAAATTGGGTGTCAACAGTCCCTGCACCCAGACGCCACTTACCAAGTATGCTAATTATTCATCCTCTTCCCTTTATTAACTCATGCTTGATTATTTATCCTCTTCCTTTTATTATTTTGTGCTTGATTATTCATTCTCTTTCCTTTATTAACTTGTGCTATCTCTTCCATCTGCCATCTGTTGTAAGGACCCAGACATTATACGATGTTATTGGAGCTTGAAAATTTTGATTTCGGGAGTTTTTGGACAAAGGTGACATGTCAAGGAGACCTCACGGTCCGTGTGAGGTCATATGGCCCGTATGACCTCCAGTGAGGTGGCACTTGGCCTCAAATTTGATGTTGAACCTTGAAAGTGGTGATTTTGGCTAAGGCTTGCCACACACCCTCACGGTCTGTGTGACCTTCACGGACCGTGTGGAGGGGCAGTGTGGTGGCCTTGGCTTGAAATACCACAGTTTTGGAACCAAGAAAGGTGACACGTCCATTATCACTGTTCGTGTGGAGTTTCACGAGCCGTGTGACCTCTCGTATGGCTTTCAGAGTGAATTTTTTTTAAGTATGGGATCTTCAAGTTCAAGCCAAGTTCACTTTCAATCCTTCAATTCAAGCTTATTTATGTTGTTTTGAGGTCATCATGGGCCTCCTACATCAAGCCAAGTTCAAAGGAATTTCGTTGGCTAAGTTTTTCATAAGTACCAATTGAAGGGTCAATTTTAAATAGGCATATCTCTTTGCAAAAAATAAACTGGGTGGCCCACAACCTATCAAATTAAATCTTTTTGAATTATCTTTCCAAAGCATCCGATTTCACCTCATTTGGAGTTCGGATGAAGAAGTTACACACTTTTCCGTAAAATCTGTCTGGGCTAGACGGGGGGTCTTCACGACCCCTGAAGGGCTTCACAACCTATGAAGCTGGCCATGAGGAGCTCCGGGAAAAATTAAAGGGGCATTTTAATTGAGGCATTTTTGATATTTTGACCAATCCCCAAGGCTTTTTAAGACCTTTAAACCCCCCATCTTTACATTCCTAAACCTCTCCTACACTAATTCTAAACCCTCATTCAAGACTAATTCTCTCAAGTTACTCGAGAATCTATTCCAAAGAACTCTTGTTGATTCAAACTTGGGGAAATCAAGGCAAATTCAATTCTTCTTCAAATTTCTCTTGAAACTTCTTCATTGGGTCAAAGTATGATGGGTTTGATCTTTGGTTCCTTTCAACCAAAGAGACCCAAAACTTTTCTAACAATTTTCATGGATTTTAGCTACTTTAAAATGGGGTTTTCAATTGTCTTGATTATTAAATTCAATTTATGTATGGATTATGCTTATTTGATGATTTTAAGTTGGTTTAAACTATAATATGATGAATTACATTGGATTTATGAGGTTATGAATATGCATGTCCCTTTCTAAGCTTGATTTATGCATGGGTAACCTATAATATGATTTAAATATGGATTTATGTATGATTTTACTTAGGTTTCATATTATACTGATGATTTTCGATTGAATCTAAATCACCCATGCCACTCTCATCTCATTCATAGCATATGCATCTCATGATTATGGAAATTTATAGAAATTATGAAGTAGGTTAAGCCCAATTATGCTATGTATACGATTTTTGATAAGATTATGATTATAACAAGAATGTGATCGCATATATGTCTATGATTATGTGCTTGCACCATTATATATGTATGAGTGAGCTATTTCTATGTATGAGTATTATAACTATGAGCTATGATTTGGTATTTGAGCCTAAGTATGAATTGTTATGAATGTGGTTTGGCCTTTAAGCCCAAGAATGCATGAAAACAATTTAAAAGTTTTACAAGCATGTATATATATGTATTCTAGTGGGATGATGACCTTGCACCGATAGATTGGATGTCGGCGTGGACTATCTGTAATACCCCATGAAATTTACCGAAACGGCCCTAAAATTCATCATACGCACAACATGTCTTCCAAAGCTCCGATGAAAAATCTGAGACTGGCTTTATGATCAATATAGAAAACTGAGTCAAAAAATGGTCTCGACTTGATTTAAAAGCAACCTGGTCGAATTACGAAATGGCCCATTTTGGGCCAGAAACAATAGTAAATCTGCGCCCTCTCCATGATACTCTAGGGGAACGGAAATACACTTATGTTTTTTTATGTCGTTGATTTTTCCGACAGGAATTGATTTTCAAAAAAGTTTACAAAAATGAACTGGTGCGCACCCCCTCCGCGACACGCACCAGTGTCCAATTTTTATGGTTTTTTCTTTTAACTTTGGGAAGGACATTTTTTTCCTTCCCAATATATTCTTAAATCCCAAAAGCATATATTTAAGGCTTATTTCATATGAAAGAGTTTCGAAACCCATTTTTTTCTAAGTTTCTACGAGAGTTCTGAGAGACGAGAAGAATAAACAGGTGAGGGTTTCCTTTGAGGCTTCAAATTCCTTGAAGATTTGTGCAATCTTCAAATTCTAAGTATGTAAAGGCTACCTAAACACAGAATCGTTCTTCTATGTTCCCCAATGTATAAATTAGATCGGTAGTTGATAGATGATAGGTTATGGGTTGAGACTTTTAAAGAATTTCTTAATATTTATTTTTAATTCTTATAGATTATCTTAAATTGATGATCATTACATTTTGAATTACAATTTACATGTATTATTGATTGATTATATGTTCGTTCTATACAATTTTCCTTGTTAAAGACAACAATAATGAACTTAGGGTGATGTCTAGAGCCATGATTGTTATGAATGTATTGATTGTTGTGGTTGAGTCTTGAGATGAGTACTGTGATAGCTGAAGTAGATGAAGTTACTATTCTTGAGGTTAATGAGAATGAGATAAAGTTGAATGTAAGGATTTAAATTCCTGAATTGATAGAATGATATATGAGAGTAGGACCCTACCTGAGAGGGGGTTGGCTGTATCACCGTCTGACCTTGATAAACTTATGAGCTCATTGAGTTTTTTGGGAGGAGTATTAGCACCGAAATGGGTAAAAGTGAGTTCCACTCGCACTCATTAACTACGTGGCCAACGTAGGAGAGGATTGGACCGTGAGAGCGGATGTTTCCTTTTGTCCCACAGAGGACTTGACAAACTTCTTTAGGATCCCCAACAGACTCATCCTTTACCCCGGCAAGGTACTAGGCGGATGTGGCAATGACATCTCTTCGTTGTATCACTACTGGCTCATAGGTGGTGATTGTCGGTTATAGAAACTCCTAGATAGGTTTCCTTGTTGATAGTACTCTGACGTTGATGTGATTGTATGATGTCTTGATAGATAGTGAGGCGATAGAATTCTATCCTTTACTCTGAGTGAGGATTAGTGATTGATGAGTTGATGTTAACTTTCATATACTGTTTACTTTAGTCCGTTATACATACAGCACATTCCACATACTAACGCCCCTTTGGCGCTGTATCATTTTATAATGCAGATTCTACGGACAGAGGACTTCAGCAGGCCAATCGTTGAGGTTCACGAATTTCGACAGAGACTTGGTGAGTCCTCCCTTGTTTTCGAGGAACATACTATCTTATTTTTATTTATTCTAGATTATTTCATTAGACTGTGGTAGTCATGGCTTGTCATAGTACCTTCTTAGATGATAGTTATAGAGGCTTCATAGACACAGACGGTTGATAGTGATGTCGGGATTGACTATTTTCCCACTTCTTATTTCTATTGAATTGCTTATTTCATATTCCTTATGATAGTGATTGTGATAGCCCACTGTTAGCTTATTATTTTGTTATATCTTCCGCTTTGAGTTGACTGAATGAATACAATGAGACTAGGTGGTTCATTTGGGGGCTAGCAATAGTTTTTGAGTACCAGTTACGTCTAGGGTACCCCCCGAGGCATGACAAACTTGGTATCAGAGCACAGAGTTCAAGAGTCCTAGGGAGTCTATGAAGCCGTGTCTAGTAGAGTCATTATTAGCGTGAGAAGCTCCACATTCATAATTTGGAGGCTATAGGACATTTAGGAATTGTTGCCCTTCTTTCATATTCTAAGTCCGTGCGATAGAGTCAATGTCCATAAATGTTCTTTTCTAAATCGTACTTTACATGTTTGCAGACCATGTCTTCTAACTGCACCGTGGATTTGAAGGATACCATCAGTACAGAGAAGGTTGAGCCTACTACTCAAGTTGTGGTGCATAATCGATGGGTAGAAGAGGATAAGGAGAGTGAGAAGGAGGAAGCTTGGGGTGAGAAGGGAAGTAGGGTCCCCGGTCTGCAGAGACCTTGGAAGTATATGCCACCATCGATGACAACACCCATGTCCAATAGTAGATATATATCTGAGTCCGAGGGGAAACCAACCCTTCAAGATTCGAAACCTGTCATCCCGAGGGAGTGTGACTCGAGGCCATAAAGGAAAGACACCATATAGAAGGTGTGGCGAACTTCATTTGGGGCGGGGTCGATTGGGCACCAACGACTTCTTCAAGTGTGGACAAGAGTGTCACCTTCAGAGGGATTGTCTGAAGTGGGCTGTCTAAGCCCAACCCGCTAGATCTACCCTATCAGTTAGAGGAAATCAGAAAGATGCTACCCTTAGCGTGAGTGAGGCTACAGACCAGTTATGTGCCGCTATAGTTTCCCATCTCATAGAAACACTCTGCGAGGTTGTGACAGGCATAAGTTGAATCCTTGCTTGATTTTGAAGTTATGCATTCTAGAAGAGTTTACGTTTCCAAGAATTTTAATGTTGCCAACTAAGAGTGAGATCTGAGGTCTTGTAAAAACCTTAAGTAGAGTTATTATCCCTGAGCTTGAAATATAATGGGGGAAGAGGAGGAGACTGGGTATGGAGAGTGGTGAGTGATTAAGGCTTATAGATAGAGACATGTATCCATTAGGTAACTAGTAAAGGGATGAGTGGATGGCCATAAGCTTGATGAGAGAGTCAAAAGTATCCTATAATTATCATGTCATGATGAAATGAGGTATAGGGAGAGAGAGAGTTAGTGTTTAATTGTGTTAGAGCATGCCCAAACTAGAAGGAAGTGTATGCTGATGTGTTATAGCATGCATTCTATTGAAGGTGAAGTGTGAATCTTGAATAGGGGGAAAGAGTGTTTTTAATGTGATAGAATAGATCTAAGTTAGGCTTATGATTGTATGAGAGAGTTCATGAGATTCATAGAGTTATAAGCTTAGCCAGATAAGGTGGTATAGTGAGTGGGTGGGTGGTACATGAGTTGTGAAGAGGGGATGTGTTGATTGAATACTCGCTATGAGATTTTAGTGGGATAATGTTCCCTAAGCATTTATCTAGTAGTGGTAAGTGGCATTAAAGAGGTGTGTGATAGAAACACATATTAGTACTACACCTTAAGCTTGAATTCTGTGGAGTAGGGTGAAAGAGGAGATAGTATCATAAGAATGATAGCCTTAATTGGAAATTTTCTCTAAGAGACTTTCCATAGTGTATGGAGATGTAATTTCCAAGGAAAGTGAAACTATAGGAAGGGCACAAGCGCCCCTTAGGTAAGATTAGTGAAACGAGGATGGCCCAATAGATAAGAAGAGACTTGAGATGTGTATCTATGATTGTGTAAAGACGTGGGAATCTCTAAGTTATGATTGCTATAAGAATCTAGACGATATCCTTAAGTTCAATGTGAAGTAAGTTGAGGTAGGCATTCGGTGTCATCCTGAGCAACTAAGTTGATTGAGGGTTTTATGGGTAGATGATGAGGAATCCTCCATTATAGTCTAAGTCCTATACAGATGGGTTTAAGAGATTGAGAACATAGAAATTGAGTGGTAGCAGACAAAAGAAGAGGTTAGATTGCAAGAGACGTGGGAAGTGGTTAGGTACGCCATAAGAATAGTAAATACAGATAGATCCCCATAGAGGCAAGAAAGGAGCTAAGAGTGATATTGCTGAAAAGAATCTGAGTGGCTAGTTATATATATGCGACTGTAGCATAATGTGAGGGGTTAAAAGATTCTTGTGGGTAGTGATTCCCTGAAAGAGTGGAACTATATGCTTACAGCCTAGTAGGGGAATTGATTCGCAAACCTAGAGAGAGGACCTTGAGAGCTAAGAGGGAGATGACGAAGTGATAGATCGAAGTAGATCTTGAGTATGATAGAGATGGGATAAGCAAGATGAGACATCAATTTTTCCATGTCCTACGTTCCTTATTCTTCCGTTGAGGTGATACTCTCTTCACGTTTGGTATGCGACTGCCCCACCTGTGGCCTAGTCCTATATACCACTTGTTGATTGTTAGTCGAGTTGGGAGGATGAAAAGCGATGAAGTCATTCATTAATTTTGATCTTACCTCATGGATCTAAGTTTTCTACTCCTATGCTAAAAGAGATACAAACCGAGTTTCACATTACGTACAATTCTGTGAGCTCAGAATGAGTCTTGATAGACGAGAAGGATTGTAATATATGAATGTTCACAGATAAGACTTCTCGATTGAATCATGCTAATAATCCTTCATTCCCAACTTTTTGAGTAATCCAGCTTTCCAATCCTGATAGGAGTATTGTTGAGGATAATAGACGAGTTATGGGTGATGGGAGGGGATGAGTGCTTTTGAATTGTGATGAAGGAGTTGAGTTCCCATTCTTGAGTTGACGTTCCCTTTTGAGCTTCTGCGTACTTAAGTATGCAAGTTCTTAATAGTATTCGTGCCTAATAATGATGTTGGAGATAAAGTTTAAACTCTAGATATTGTGTTCTAAGTCTATTTTTGAAAATGAGTATTCGAGTACCTAAGTATATAGGTTCTTGATTTTAATTCATGCTGGCCTTCCACAGAGAAGTAGTGGTTTGAGGTTTCACCAAAAAGGGAGAGAGATGAGATCCAATGAATGTGTAGTAGATAGGTAAAACTATGTAGGCGTGACTTCGAATGTGAACTCATTGAGTGGTGGAGGTAGAAGCAAAAGTGAGATGGTTAAAGTGATAGGCTTGAATTTGAGGTTATTGTCATGAGAATACTGATAATAGACTAAGTGAAGACTTCGTAATAAGGGTTGAGAAAGGGTAGTGAGGTAGTTAAGAGGACTAGTGAGTTTTAATGGAAGTCCCTATGAAGGTCTAGAGCTGAGTGGTGAAGATTAGCTTTATAGGCTATGATCATCTTGTGAATAACACCTTGAGGCTTAGAAGCAGGCTTGAATGGAAGAGGAGGAGGTGGATAGATGGAAATTAGAGTAAGACCTATAAGCTTGGGATTGACAGGGTAGAGTGCTATGAAAAAGGGAGTACAATTGAGATGAGGTGTTGAGCCTGAGAGTTGAACATAGAGTTTTATGTATAGATGGTCCCACTCTCCATTAGAGTAGATGGCTCCCTTCTTGACTTCGAAGGACTGATTATCGAAGTGTTTAAGTGCTTTGAATTGATTGGGTTCGTCATTCCATTCGTGCTTGATGGTGAAAATCCTAAAAGAGTATCTCTACTCTTGATCTGAATCGATTTATCTATCCGGAGTGACTTGTGACTACCTAGATTGATTGATGGAGTATTGAAATAAGTCTTGATTGTCATTCATGCCTGACGATAAGAGTGTTGGAGGAAATTTTCTTACCTTTTACTAAATCGATTGTCCTTTCTTGAGTCGCTTGCCCATTTTGAGTCAGAGTAGAGTTGGTTGTCGAATGAGATAGAATTGAGAGATTGATAGATATATGTGAATGTTGAGATGAGTTTTGAGTCAATTTGTGCTGAATGATGATGATGTTGAAGGTAAAGGTTCTTATCCTTAACGTTATTGAATCTCTTTTCATTGGGTTGCTGCCTTTATGTTATTCTATTCCCGAGTCTAAGATAGAGATAGATAGGTGATGGATAGTTGAGAGTTCTAGTGTTCCCAAATGAGGAATGAGAGGAGTTCTGGGGTTATTCATGTTTCTATTCGACCTTTACTCATCATTCGAGGACGAATGATCCCAAGGGCGAGATGATGTAACACCCCATGAAATTTATCTAAGTGCCCCTAAAATTTATCGTGTGCACAATGCATCTTCCAAAGCTCCGATGGGAAATTCGAGACCAGATTTGCGATCAGCGCAGAAAATTGAGTTAGAAAATGGTCTCGAGCCGATTTAAAAGCAACCGGGTTGAAATATGAAATAACCCATTTTGGGTCAGAAACAATATCAAATCCACCCCCCTCTGCGATGCGCCTGGGGCACGTAAATGCACTTATGTTTTTTTATTTCATTTATTTTTTCGATGGGAATTGATTTTCTGAAAAGTTTACAAAAATGAACTGGTGCGCGCCCCCTCCGCGATGCACACCAGTGTCCAATTTTTATGTTTTTTTCTTTTAAGTTTGAGAAGGGCATTTTTGTCCTTCTTAACATATTCTTAAGTCCCGAAAGTATATATTTAAGGCTTATTTCATCTAAAAGGGTTTCAAAACCCATTTTTTTCTAAGTTTCTATGAGAGTTCTGAGAGAGAAGAAGAACAGAGAGGTGAGGGTTTTCTTTGAGGCTTCAAATTCCTTGAAGATTTGTGCAACCTTCAAATTCCAAGTATGTAAAGGCTACCCAAAACACGAAATCATTCTTCCATGTGCCCCAATGTATAAGCTAGATCGTTAGTTGATAGATGATAGGTTATGGGTCAAGATTTTTAAAGAATTTCTTAATATTTATTTTTAATTCTTATATATTATCTTAAATTTATGATCATCACATTTTAAATTACTATTTACATGTATTATTGATTGATTGCATGTTCGTTCTATACTATTTTCCTTGTTAAAGACAATGAACTTAGGGTGATGTCTGGAGCCTTGATTATTTATGGATGTGTTGATTGTTGTGATCTGAGTCTTGAGATGATTATTGTGATAGTTGAAGTAGATGAAGTTAGTATTTTTGAGGTTAATGAGAATGAGATAGAGTGAATGTAAGGATTTAAATTCCTGAATTGATAGAATGATAGATGAGAGAAGGACCCTGCCTGAGGGGGGGTTGGCTGTATCACAGTCTAACCTTGATAGACTTATAAGCTTATTGAGTTTTCTGGGAGGAGTATTAGCAACGTAATAGGTAAGAGTGAGTTCCACTCATACTCATTAACTACATGGCCAGCATTGGAGAGGATTGGACCGTGAGAGTGGATGTTTCCTTTTGTCCCACAGAGCACTTGACAGACTTCTTTGGGATCCCCGATAGACTCGTCCTTTACCCCGGCAAGGTACTTGGTGAATGTGGCAACGACATCTCTTCGTTGTATCACTACTGGCTCATAGGTGGTGATTGTTGGTTATAGAAACTCTTAGATAGGTTTCCTTGTTGATAATACTTTGACGTTGATGTGATCGTATGATGTCTTGATGGATAGTGAGGTGATAGAATTCTGTCTCTGAGTGAGGATTAGTGATTGATGAGTTAATGTTACACTTTAATATACTGTTTACTTTAGCCCATTTTACATACAGTACATTCCACGTATTAGCGCTCCTTTGGCGCTGCATCATTCTATGATGCAGATTCTATAGACAGAGGACTTCAGCAGCCCAATCATTAAGGTTAACGAATTTTGACAGAGACTTGGTGAGTCCTCCCTTGTTTCTGGGGAACGTGCTATCTTCTTTTCATTTATTCTAGATTATTTCATTAGACTGTGGTAGCCATGGCCTGTCATGGCACCTTCTTAGATGATAGTTATAGAGTCTTCATAGACATAGACGGTCGATAGTGATGTTGGGATTGACTATTTTCCCAATTCTTATTTCTATTAAATTGCTTATTCATATTCCTTATGATAGTGATTGTGATAGCCCACTATTAGAATATTATTTTCTTATATCTTCTGCTCACGAGTTGACTGAATGAATACAATGAGACTAGGTGGTTCGCTTGGGGGCTAGCAATAGTCTCCTGGTGATAGTTACGTCTAGGGTACCTCCCTCCCTCGAGGCGTGACATTATCCCCAAGGGTCCATACTCCTTTCCTTGAACTATGTACCAGCATAGGAATGGTTGTCATCACTGAAATGATAGGGCCGTAAGGGATAGCTATTCATTTATGATATGATATGTTTTGATAAGGAAATATTTTCGAAATGACTGGGTTGTAAGGAAGGTGGCCGCCACATACGAAATGACCGGGTCGTAAGATGTAGTGTAGATTACCTTTGGCAAGTAATTTTCTCTCACTCGGTGGGTCAACATTGGGAAAATTCATGTAATAGCTCGCATGAGTTTGAGATATCGGTTATGGCTACATCCCCACTATATATGATACATTCCTTGCTATATATATATCTTTCTATATTATGTGCCCTTACCATCTAATATTGAATGCAGGTTTGCTAAATCTCATGCATTGCACCCCGCATACTTAGTACATTCAAATGTACTAACACATATTTTTGCCTACATGATCTCACAATGTAGGTACCGGAGATTACTTTCATCCACCGTTCGACGGCTAGATTAGATTTGTGACATTTTTTGTCGTGAGTCCTATCTTCTAAGGACAAGCCACCATCTATCTACCTTATGTTGTTCCTGTTTTCATTTTTTTTACTTTGAGGGTAGCTCGGGACATGTCTTGGCCTCTGTCCCATCTTATGTCTAGAGGCATTGTTGGACATCTTGTAGACTCTTGTCGGATCTATATGTTATGTGTTGTATTTGGTGCTTACGGTTATGGATATCTTTTGGATATGACTATTATGGTTTGTTATGAGGATTATGATATGTATGTATGTTGATGTGGAATTGTGGAAGATCCCAAGTCCCGAATTGCCCCCATAGAATGAGTCACACTTACCTACCCTTTTGTTTTTATGTGCTACGTATTATGTGAATCCATGTTAACCTCTTTCCCTATGATATCTCTATAGCGTGAGTCCTACTTTCCCATCCCTCAAAACTATGTGTTTATTTCTTTTATATGCTTCCAAACCGATTATGTGAATTTGGATACTTTGAGGCTTATTTGGGTACTCTCGATTTCCATTCGCCATATCACTTCTAGACTATCATGACCCAAGCCTAGGGTCTAGATGTGACACGGCGAATGGGAAGTCTGAAGACAACCCAAACAAGCCTCTTAACATATCTTGTACACATCCCTGGTTACGGAAATGAACATAAACATCAACAAGAGTCAAGTATAAAAAGGGAAGCAGGACTAAGGGAAGTCTTTCATAAATATAGAAACATAAGAAGAGTCAAGTGCAAGACCTATACAAACTTAATATCCAACAACACCTCTACTTTAGAATGGAGCGGGGGCCAAGATACTTCCTTGGATAACCCTTATAATAAGAAGCTTCCAACATAAGGAACAAGTCTCATCATAGCATAAAATAAATTAGATATTGTTCTCGAAGTTGAGGACTCACCAAAAGCTTTCTAGGAGAATCGAACTAGCCACATGGAGGAAGATGGTCAAAAGGAGCTCTGATTCCTACATGGTGATAGCATGTAGGCATAGAGTATGCGTTAAAACATTTGGTTGTACTAAGTATATGGGGTGCAATGCAACAAGACATAAGTCAATATATTTAAAATGCATAATCATAAGCAATGAATATATAATCTCAATATGACATGCATGATCAATGCTTCTAATGAAACATGCTTGTAAATAATTTAACTTGCATAATATATTATACATATATGGGAAGAGACCTCAACCGACATAGACCAAGCAGCTACAACTTGGAATCCAAGGTATGACACCTCCTCGACACAGGTGACCGGGCATGACACCCCCCGACGGAATGTGGTCCACTTGCCAAGGCAAACCAAACATGATAAACATGATAATATGTACTAGATGGATCCACTAGTATAGCAAGGGTAATGTATAATCCTATGATGGTTCATAGTCAAGCCCCCATCTTAAGCCTCAATCGGTGCTAAGTCTAATTCCATGGAATACTTGAAATAATCATAAGTTTAATAACTTGTAATAAACATGATAACATGACATGAGTAGCTCTTAAACATGTTTGGCCTCTAATAGTGAGCCCAACTTGAACATGAGAGTAAATAATAATCATGCATGAACCCTTGTTTTAACATGAGTGGCTCAAAGTACGTAAAAATCTTAAATAGGGCACAACTTGATACTTGTAAAATCGTGGATACTTTTCATGAATTAAATACATGCTTGAAGCCCTTAGTCATCATGAAGTCACTTGACTTGCAAATCATGTACACAACTTGAGAATTCTTATCATGTAATTTTATCAAACACATGGTGGATTCATGATATTTGCTCAAAATCATGCAATGCAAGAGTATAACAAGATGAGTAAAATCAATTCAAAATCAACCCACCAATATTCTAGTAAAACCCCTAATTTGGGTATCATTAAATCTATATAAAAAGTTCATCATGGTTCATAGTTTTCAAGCTCAAATCATGCATAATCTCAATAGATATAAATTAACTCATGGAATAATTTTAAAGTAGACATTCATGCATATTTAATCAATACTTGATGAACCCCAACATAATTTATGTTCGTATTTCATAATAAAAGATACTCATAAGTAATACAACTTAAAATCATACAATTTTCATAAAAAAGAGAAGGTTGGCTTCCATGGGTGAAAGGACCCATGGATAAAGACCTACATTCTTAAACTTGGAATTTCTTGGAGTAAACTTGAAGGAGACTTGAAGCTTGGATTGGGTCCTTGAAATCCAAAGTTGTTCTTGAGATCCTTGAATTTAAATGGGGATCTTGATAAAGTCTTGGAGAGGTTTTTAGAGAGAATAACTTGGTAATAAAATGATGAACTGAAAGGTCTGGGACCTTAAATAAGTATACAAACGTCAATCTTGGGCTTAGAAATGGTGGGAAATGACCAAAATAACCCTTTCTAAAAAGCCATCAAACATCCCCTATGAGCCCCGTTACGAGTCGTGAACAGTACTACGACTTATAAGACCCCTCTTGTAACCCTTTGGCTCAATTTAGGAGTCTCTGGAACTTTCTATGAGTCACACTATGACCCTATAACGGAGGTTTCGTAGTGCAACTCTGCACTGACAGTCTTTAGTAAAATGACCATAACTTTTGACTCCGAACTCCAAATAATGTGAAACCAATTGCATTGGAAATCTAATTCAAAGGGCTTTCATTTGGTATGTCATGGGTTATCCAGTTCTTTGTGTGATAAAAGTTGTGATCATTTAAAGTTTACCCTTGCACAATCCAATCATCAAAACTCAAGTTTTAGGAAATTCTTAAACTCGTCTAAGTACTAGAAGTTTCTCATGACCCTAATACATTTCTCACCTATACAAATGAGGCTTGAAACATAGATGCATATGCATGTAGAGTTATGGGGTGTCACAATATCTCTCCCTTGAAAATATTCATCCCTGAATGTCAATGAAACATGTGAAAGAGAAGTAACTATGAAGCTTTTAGCCCGACATGGATGCAACAAATGCAATTGAACGTCATTTTCAAAAGTCTCAATACGAATGTCAAAATCATCATAGACTTGTTACCATGAATAGGAATGCATGCAAAAATGATATGAGGGTTGAAACTTAAGACTTGAAATCATAGATAGGACACAATTTGTTACCTTTGGCTTGAGTAGAGTAGAAGAGGTATGGATATCACTTTTTAATGTCAATCTCGGCTTCCCATGTGGCACTTTCAACTTGTTGATTCCTCCAAAGGACCTTGATGGATGCTACATCTTTGTTCCTCAACCTTTTCACTTGTCTATCTAATATCTCCACCTGGACCTCCTCATAGGTCAAATTATCCTCCACAACACCCACAACCTCTAAGGGCACTACAACACTTGGGTCACCTACACACTTCTTCAACATCGATACATGGAAGACCAGATGAACCATGTTCATATCCATGGCCAACTCCAATTCATAGGCAACCTTACTAATTCTCCTTAAACACTATAAGGATCCACAAACCTTGGGCTCAATTTCCTTTTCTTGCCAAATTGTACCACACCCTTCATAGGTGAGACCTTCAAGTAAACCCAATCACTAACATTAAACTTAAGATCTCTTCTCCTCACATCGTAGTAGGACTTATGCCCACTTTGGGCTGTCTTCAACCTCTCCCTTATCAACCTCACTTTCTCCAAAGCTTCTATAACCAAATCTGAGCCCAACAAAGCCATCTCATGCACATCAAATCACACAACCAGGGATCTATAATGCCTACCATATAGAGCTTCAAAGGGAGTCATGCCAATACTAGAGTGGTAGCTATTGTTGTAAGAAAATTCAATAAGTAGAAGATTTTCATCCCAACTACCCTTAAATTCCAAAACACAAGCTCTAAGCATATCCTCAAGTGTTTGAATAGTCCTTTCGGCTTGGTCATCCATTTAGGGGTGAAAAGCCATGCTAAGCTTGACCTTGGTCCCAAGACCCTTTTGGAATAATCTCCAAAAATGAGAAGTGAATTGAGCACTACGATCCGAAATGATAGACAAGGGAATCCCATGATATCTAACCAACTCGTGAATGTACATCTTGGCATAATCTTCGGTGCCATAGGTCATTCTAACCAGTAGGAAGTGAGCCGACTTTGTCATTCTATCCACAATAACCCAAATAGAATTTAAGTGTCTCCTAGACTTGGGCAAACTAATCACAAAAGTCATATTGATCTCTTCGCACTTCCAGGTAGGAATTTCTATGTCTTGGGCTAGGCCACCTGGCGTTTGGTGTTCGGCTTTCACTTGTTGAAAATTGTGAAAACTGGCTACAAACTTTGCAATATACCTCTTCATATCACCCCACCAATATACTTCCCTGAAGTCTCTATACATTTTTTTGGAACCGAGGTGAATAGAACAGGATGAATTATGAGTCTCTTACAAAATCAACTCCCCCAAGTCATCAACACATAACCTAACTTGGTACCTAAGGGCACCAAATCCCCCTTATGAGAAAACCTCCACTTTATCATTTTTCACTAAAACCTTCAACTCTAGCAAGGCAGGGTTAAGGTCTTGTTTTGACTTGACTTCCTCAATCAAAGAAGAGTTGGAACCATCAACAGCCACTACACACTATTTTCAACTTCATTCAACCTAACGCCCAACCTAGCTAACCCATGAACTTCTCTAGCCACCTCCTTTTTACCAACATCAATATGAGCTAGGCTACCCATGTACACTCTACTTGGAGCATCGGCCACAACATTAGCTTTGTCGGATGATATGCACACTCATGTCATAACCCTTAAGGAGTTCTAACCACTTCTTTGCCTCAAGTTAAAATCTTTTTATGTGAACACATATTGGAGACTCCTATAGTCGGTAAACACATCAACATAAACCCCATAAAAATAATGACGCCATATTTTCAAAGAAAACAACCTCTCATCCCTCAAAATTTGCAACACTACCTTCAAATGATTCACATTTTTTTCACTCTAGGAATAAGTCAATATATCATCAATAAAGACCACCACAAATATATCAAGGTAGGGTTTAAAGACCTTATTCATCAGATTCATAAATATTGTCAATGCATTAGTCAATCCAAAAGACATTACCCTAAACTCAAAGTGCTCATACCTAGTCCGAAAAGCCGTCTTGGGAATATTACACTCCCTCACTCTCACTTGGTGGTATCCGGATCGAAGATCAATCTTAGAAAAGTGACTAGCCCCTTGTAGTTTATCAAATAGGTCATCAATCCTTGGTAGATGGTACTTGTTCTTTATAGTGACTCTACTGAGTTATCGGTAATCAATGCACATTCTAAGGGAGCCATCCTTTTTCTTTACAAATAACACTCGGTGCACCCCAAGGTGACTTGCTAGGCCTTACGAAACCCTTCTCTAACAAATCCCTCTATTGATCCTTCAACTCCTTAAACTCCGCTGGGGCTATACGGTAAGGGAGAATGGAAATGGGTTGTGTATTGGGAAGGAGGTCTATACCAAAGTCTCTTTCCCTTTCGGGAGGGACACCGGGAAGCTCACCGAGAAAGACATCAAGAAACTCAATGACCACTAGAACCGACTCAATATTAGAAAGGACTTTAGACTCAACATCCCTAACCCGTACAAGATGGTAAATGTAACCCTTAGGAATTAACTTTTGAGCTTTAAGACAAGAAATGAATCTACCCTTGACCACCACGTTACAACTTTCGCACTCAAGGACGACCTCATTAGGGAATTAGAATCTAACTTTATGGGTCTTACAATCAATGGAAGCATGATACACGTGTAACCAATCCATCCCAAGAATAATATCAAAATCCACCATGTCAAGTTCAATAAATCACAAGGCAAGACTTTATGCAATATGAACATGGGAAAATTTCTATAGACTCTTTTAGCAATAATAAACTCACCAACACAGGTACACACTTCATAAGATTCACACAATAATTCGGGATGCACATGAAGCTTATTAGCAACAAAAAGAGTGATGAAAGAAAGAGCAGCACCAGGATCTATCAATACATACATATCAAAATCAAAAACCTTTAACATACTGGTGAAGCACCACGCCAAGTCTAGTGACCCCTAGAGGGGTATGGTTGAGAACGTCGATAGTCATCCTCATAATTCTCAGTAACCCATGGACAATGTCTCGACTTATGATCCTTTGTGCCACACTCAAAACATGCACCCGAACCGGCCAAACAATCTCTTGGATGGTACCTTCCACACTTATGGCACGTAGGAGAACCTTGAACACCAATACCCTTGGCACTACCTTGCGCCCTTTGACTCACATTAGCATCTTGACCTTGAGGATGACCATCTCTACTCTTGTTTTGAGCATGAGGATAATTAACAATCTTGTGGCCCATATTGCCACACCAAAAGCATGCACTCGTGTTCCTCCAACATGTGCCACTATGATTTCTCCCACATTTTGGGCACATAGGATGGGTCACTCCACCATTGCCACCGGGCTTAGCATATGGAAGCCTATTTTCAAATGAAGCCCTTCTTCTCCCTTCATTTGAGGCCATCGGGTAATCTTTCATCTTATGCCGCCACACTTGAAATAACCCTTGGTGCCCGCCAAACATTTTCTTTGATACTTTTTGCCACACCCTTGACAAATGACAAAATGGATCCTTCCCTCTCTGTACTTGGGCACCGGTAGTCTAGTAGAAGATGAAACACCCTCAACTCAGGCTCTCTTGGCGTTTCTCTCCCCCCTCTTATTATTTGAGGTCTTGGGAACCCACCGATTGGTTGAGCTGAATAGGTACAGCCTTGGCTAATAGCAATAGAGCATTGCGAATCTCCATATTTGATAAGTCGCTATTGGGAAGTTGACCCTCAAGTCAGAGATGGTTATTGCCCTGTCCACCATTCTGACTAGCTTAAGACATATTCTAAAATGTAATAGTTAGGAATCAATAAGCCTTAGAGGACTTAGCTCTACCACATGACATAGATCATCAAGAAGTGAAACATTTTCTAAAACGCCTCATTGCCTCCTATTCATAGTTGTGGTGCACTTCACAACCATGAACAAGACTCTACTTGATGCAGTACGTGTGTTGGATTTATGAGTAGTATTAACAACCTAGTGCTCTGATACCAAGCTTATCATGACCTAAGCCTAGGGCCTAGATGTGATACAGCGAATGGGAAGTCCGAAGACAACCCAAACAAGTCTCGTAACATATCTTGTACACATCCTTGGTTGTAGAAATAAAAATAAAGATCAACAAGAGTCAAGTATAAAAAAGAAAGCGAGACTAAGGGAATTCTTTCATAAATATAGAAATATAAGAAAAGTCAAGGTCAAGACATACACAAACTTAATATCCAACAACACCTCTACTTTGGAGCAGGGGCCAAGACACTTCCGAGCTCATCCTCATAATAATAAGCATCCAGCATAAGGAACAAGTCTCATCATAGCATAAACTAAATTAGATATTGTCCTCTGAGTTGAGGACTCACCAAAAGCTTTCTTGGAGAATCGAACTATCTACGTAGAGGAGGATGACAAAAAATGAGCTCTGGTTCCTACATAGTGATATCATATAGGCATTGAGTATGCGTTAGTATGTTTGAATCTACTAAGTATGTGGGGTGCAATGCAACAAGACATAAGTGAATATATTCAAAATGCATAATCATAAACAATGGATATATAATCTCAATATGACATGCATGATCAATACTTGTAATAAAACATGCTTGTAAATAATTTAACTTGCATAATATATCATACATATGCGGGAAGATACCTCAACCGACACAGACCAAGCAGCTACAACTTGGAATCCAAGGCATGACACCCCTTTGGTACAGGTGATCGGGCATGACACCCCCGGCGAAATATGGTCTGCTTGCCAAGGAAAACCAAACATGATAATCTGCACTAGATGGATCCACTAGTATAGCAAGGGTAATATATAATCCTATAGTGACACATAGTTTAGAGATTAAAGACTTTATAAGAACCCCTTGTGTCGAGCCCACATCTTAAGCCTCAATCGATGCTAAGTCTAATTCTGGGGAATACTTGAAATAATCATAAGTTTAATAACTTGTAAGAAACATGATAACATATGACATGAGTAGCTCTTAAGCATGTGTGACCTCTAATAGTGAGCCTAACTTGAACAAGAGAGTAAATAAAAATCATACATGAACCCTTGTTTTAACATGAATGACTCACAAGAGGTAAAATCTTTAAATAGGCACAACTTGATACTTGTAAAATCATGAATACTTTTCATGAATTAAATACATGCTTGAAGCCCTTAGTCATCATGAAATCACTTGAGTTGTAAATCATGTAAACAACTTGAGAATTCTTGTCATGTAATTTTATCAAACACATGGTGGGTTCATGATATTTGTTCAAAATCATGCAACTCAAGAGTATAACAAGATGAGTAAAATCAATTCAACATCAGCCCACCAATATTGTAGTAAAACCTCTAATTTTGGTATCATGAAATCCATTTAAAAAGTTCATCATAGTTCATAGTTTTCAAGCTCAAATCATGCATAGTCTCAATCGACATAAATCAACTCATGGAATAAGTTTAAAGTAGACTTTCATGCATATTCAATCAATACTTGATGAAACCCCAACATAATTTATGTTCATATTTCATAATAAAAGATACCTATAAGTAATACAACTTGAAATCATGCAATTTTCATAAAAAAGAGAAGGTTGGACTCCACGGGTGAAAGGACCCATGGATGAAGACCCACATACCTAAACTTGAAACTTCTTGGAGTAAACTTGAAGGAGATTTGAAGCTTGGATTGGGTCCTTGAAATACAAAGTTGTTCTTGAGATCCTTGAATTTGAATGGGGATTTTGATAAAGTCTTGGAGAGATTTTTAGTGAGAATAATTTGGCAATAAAATGATGAAATGAAAGGTTTGGGACCTTAAATGAGTATATAAATGTCAATCTTGGGGTTATAAAGGGTGAGAAATGACCAAAATAACCCTTCCTAAAAAGCTGTCAAACGTCCCCTACGAGCCCCCTTACGAGGCGTGAACAGTACTACGACTCGTAGGACCCCTCTCGTAACCCTTTGGCTCAATTTAGGAGTCCCTGGAACTTTCTATGAGTCACAGTACAACTCATAGCCCACACTATGACCCCATAATGGAGGTTTCTTAGTGCAACTCTTCACTGCCAGTCTTCAGTAAAATGACCATAACTTTTGACTCTGAACTCCAAAAAAGGTGAAATCAGTTGCATTCTAATTCAAAGGGCTTTTATTTTGTATGTCATGGGTTATCCAGATCTTTGTATGCTAAAAGTTGTGATCATTTAAAATTGACCCTTACACAATCCAATACACAAAACTCAATGTATAGAAAAGTCTTGAACTCGTCTAAGTACTAGAAGTCTCTCATGATCATAATACACTTCCCACCTATACAAATGAAGCTTGAAACATAGGTACATATAAGTATGGAGTTATGGAGTGGCACATAGACCCTAGGTCCGGGTTGTGACATCTGTTGCGTCCCCTTTGTCATTCTTATATACATTCCTTATTTGGGACTTCTTTGTTTATTTTTCGTGATCTATTTACAGAAAACGTTCGATAACTCCTTAAGGTATAGATTATTTTCTAATGCATTTGCCTTAAAAAATATGATGATTAGCATATTGTTCCTCCACTATGTTTCACAAAATTATAAGTTTCTTCAAGAATCTCATGTTATTTGTTTTTCACTTTATCTGTTGCTTTTATATTGATATTGTTTACAAAAGTACTCCTTATGTTAATGATCACTGAGATTAGCTTCATTTCAATCTATTTTTTCCTTGCTGATGCTGACTACAAAACTAGAGAAAATCACAGTCCCTGGTGTCTCTTCTTCTTTGCTAACTCAACCCTTGCGTTCCTTCATTGCCAATGGTAAAAAAAAGATAATCACAATTGTCGTCCTCTTTTCTTCTATGACAAAAGAATTATCGTTCTTGTAAAATGACTTCTATCATTCACTACTTCTTAATCACTATGCCAAGTTAATAGCCAACAACTATTGTTGGACGGCGAGAGTATATATTACTGAAACTGTTAGCAACACAACAAAAAAAACATAATCAATATCTGTTCTGACAGTCGATTCCTATGACTTTACAAAAGACAGCTAAGTAAATCTATTGACCAAAATTGTGAAAAAAATAGGCAAAAAAGATACACCTTGATCGTTCATTTACTTGGACGATGGTAGGTGTTGATTTGTATAGTATACTAACCTATGTTCCGAAAAATAGAAGTCTCCAGCATAAATAAACATAGAGACTTTGTTTTAGGTTGGTTATACCTCGGTGAAAGAGGGCATAAAAATGTGTGGGCGAAAGAATTCAAAAAGAAAAAGTAAAAGCCTCAGAAGAAGCAAACCAACATTAATTGTTCGATATCCATGTCATCTATCTGCTTTTTTTATTCTTGAGATTTTTTGCCAACTGATCGAAGGTTTCAACTAATCATGTATCTGTTTTTCATACTTTAGCTTTTCGGTCAACTTCTTGTACTTTGCACACTCTTAATAGTCCTGTTTCTGATCTTATAATTGATTTAGTTCTAGCTTCAAGTCTTCGATTCTCTTCATTCTTTTCACTTCCTTAGGTGAAAGGGGTAATTGTCTGGAAATAGAATGTATTATTCCTTGAAGAAAAATAAAGGCAGACGTTAATTATTTAAGAGCTATGGATATCGTGCAATATCTACTTATCATTGCAAGAAACAAATAAATAATAGAGAAGCAGGCAAAAGAAAGTACATACTCAAATCCAATAGGTAAAGATAAAAATCCATTTCCTCTCACCATTCCACCATCTAAGGAAGTTGCACCATCTTCTGTACAGGAACTTGTATGCAAAGGTGCTCTCTAGACTAGTAGACTTGAAGCTAGCCAGTAGATGATAAAATAATGTCTCCTAGAGATAATAACTGAAGTAGTTCTAAAATACAAATGTTACGCAGGAAGGAATGCCATATTAATCACATAGCTCAAAAGATCAGGGGGAGCGTCTTTGTTTGATAAAGTAGGGTGCGAAAAAAGTAAGTTCTCTTTGGGGATCACTGCAGGCTCCTTGCATATATGGCCTGAAATAAAAAGCAAGGACCTTATATATTTTTTTTTCAGAGAACTTATTTTTTCCCATCCTACTTTATCAAACAGAGATACTCCCCCTGGCTTTGGGATATGTGGTTAATATGACATTCCTTCTTGCGTAACATTTGCAGTTTAGAACTACTTTAGGTATTATATCTAGGAGGCATTATTTTATTATCTACTTGTAAGCTTCAAGTCTACCATTCTAGAGAGCACCTTTGCATGACAAGTTCCTGTATAGAAGATGGTGTGGCTTCCTTGGATGGTGGAATGATGAGAGGAAATAGAGTTGTATCTCTACCTATTAGATCTGAGTATATATATTCGTTTGCCTTCTTCTCTATTATTTATTTATTTCTCGCAGTGATAAGTAGATTTTTTACGATATCCATAGCTCTTAAACGATTAACTTTTGCCTTTATTTTTCTTCAAGAAATCATACATTCTATTTCCAATCATCTGTTTGGAAAGACATTTACCCCTTTCACCTAAGGAAGTGAAAAGATTAAAGAAAATCGAAGACTTGAAGCTGGAAGTAAATCAATTACAAGATTAAAAACAGGATTATTAGGACTGGTGCAAAGTACAAGAAGTTGGCCAAAAAGCTAAAGTATGAAAAGAAGATACATGATCAGTTGGAACCTTCGATCAGTTGGCTAAAAAAATCAAGTATAAAAAGCATATAGGTGACATAGATATTGATAGTTGATGCTGGTTTGCTTCTTCTGAGGCTTTTATCTCTTATTTTTAAATTCTTTCTCCTAAACACCTTTTTTTTCCTCTTTCGTTGAGGTATAACAAACCTAAAACAAAGTTCCTATTTTATTTATGTCGGAGACTTTCATTTTTTGGAACACAAGTTAGTATACTATACAAATCAACACCTACTGTTGTCCAAGTAAATGAATAATCAAGTTGTATCTTTTCCACCTATTTTGTCATAGTTTTGATCGGCAGATTTACTTAGATGTCTTTTGTAAAGTCATAGGAATCAATTGTTAGAACAGATATTGATTTATCTCAATATTGTTTGGATCTTTCAATCTCAGTTGAGCTTTTCTATTAATCTCATTATTTTTCTTTGAAATTTGTTAAATCGTCATTACAATGGTGATGGTGCTCGTTTGGCCTTTTTTTGAAAGTTTGTCTTGATAATATTTGTCATTGAATATGACTCTTAAATCATTGAATACATAAAATACATAAAGACAACATAAATTTCTTTTATTCAGATTATGTTCAACCATACATTTTTTGGTTGGAAACTCAAAGCAATAAAGAAAATCTTTGTAGATATTGTTATATTATAATATCATATATCAAATGCCAACAAAAATACTATTTGTATTATGATTTTGAAAATTCTATGTAACAGGAGTCATTATATCTCATTATGCTCAGTAGAAAAACGAATCTAAGAACAGTGGTGCTCTTCATTTCTTTAATTCATAGCAGATGTTGTTGTTGTATTTTCTGCTCTTTGAACTCTCATACTGATTATATTTGAAGTCTCATTCACCCAATAAGGTGTATCATTAGTTATTTGAGCTCTCATCTCTTATTACAATTGCATTCAGTTCTTTTTGCCCAGGTTTTGGTGGATCATTACTTTTCTTGTGATTTTCAAGCTTCTCTTTTTTTTAAAAGAAAATAAAATAAAATCATACTTCTAATCATACTGTGCTAGAATTAACTTCCTTTCCACCCTTGAATAGAAACATATTCAAGTTTGTAATAACAATGAATAAACCTGAAATGAATTAGGATTATAAGAATATGAAAATTTAGATTGAACAAGTCAATAAATACTAATATGACTATTAATCATTTACCCTTGGATGATGAGTATAATTACAAAACTACCATTGGTCGTCCATGGGTTGACTTTTTTATTTATATATACTAGATAATTATGGCCCTGTTAACACGGGTCCAACGTAAAATCTTAATTGAAGCCTAAAATTGTGCAATATTAATTATCAAATGGCTCCAATGGATACCTCAATATATTAATAAGAAACAAATAACAATAAAATAAATATATATGAAAGACATTGCTTTTTCTAATCTGGACCAGACATGATGATTTTCATGACTCAACAACATAATTACAAATTTGCAATTCATACCATATTTATATTTTGTACTATTTTAGTGCTTTGAGTAGTGTTTAGTAAAATACAATTGAATGCAAACAGTTGTAATTTTACATTTAAGCCTAATATTATAGTCAGATTGACTGTTATAACAAAGTAAACAAATTAAGTAATTTTTTTACTGGAATCTTTTAAATTAAAACGCATACAATTGTAACATGATTCAGCGGAAGAAAGTGCTTCAAATCGATTGATGTTATCAGGACTTGTAGATACTATCCTACATAGTGTATTAGTGAAAAATAGATATGTTATGTATTGCAAAGGAATAGCCAAAAAGCATTAAAGTTATCTCTTTACAATTAATGTCTTTGAGATTTCATCATGTAAGCAAGTATGAACTTAGTATTAGCATTCTAAATTATTAATTAAACAACTAAAGTTAAGGAAATAACTTTTTAGTATTTTTTTCTTTTGGCAATGAGAAGCAAGAAATTGTTACTGTCACATAAGTATCGTAAGGAGGCAAATTGTATCTTTTTCTCATCTGAATCTTGCAAAAGCCACCATATAGGAACCCAAGAAGACAAAAAAAAATTCCAGTAACTCCTAATATTCCCCTGATAGTATCAATGTCAATATTAACAATAACCAAATTGAACATCCAGAATGGAGCCATACAGAACAGAAGAAAAGTTGCAATATGAACATACATATTTTCAAACCCAAGTCTCTCCATATTCCAACCAAAAACACCAAAACTGCAGAACAAAGAAAGATATGCCAAGGAAATATCATCCCAAAAATCAAGAATGCATCCACTCTATTGTGGTCTAGTTTCAACAAGTCTTCTTTCATCTAATGCAAAAGAAAACTTCTTTTACAAATGATTTTCTTCTTAGTTGGCTAGACCTGCTGCTCTCAATAGTCGTTGTTCAAAGTTGTTCTTCCTCGTCTAACTCACTATCATAATCTTTTCCTAGAAGGCTAAAAATATAGTAAACTTCAGCAATGGTAGGTGCACCAATGGCAACTGAGATGCATAGTCCTACACCGATAGCTGATTTTTTCGACCTTTTGTAACTCAAATTAAGCCCACAAAGAGCATATTGAGCAAACCATTTGAGATCAAGTAATGCAACAACCACCATCATGTGTGTTCATTCATGGGGCTTATTAGTTCCATGTTTATAGTAAACCTTTGTCAGCTTAGAAATATCTTCTAGTCTCCATCGTATTAAAATAATAAAGTGATATAGTCTTTGCGGGTGATGGTACAGACACATGAGAGTAAACAATCGTTCAATATCCTAGTCATCTCAAGAAACAAAATAGCACCAGAATAGCTACACATGCAATCCAAATAAGTGTGAAAATCCAAATGTTAAAATTAGGAGAAACTCGAAGAGAGCAAGGTAGAACTTTCCTAATTTATATCCAAGAAAACTTAAAGA
>JAABOM020106266.1:0-25244 GCA_011800125.2 Solanum clarkiae
GTCCTCATTAATCAACCTCTCCACTCATCCATCCAACACCTCCACCAGGACCTTCCCCTAAGCCAACTTGTCCTCCACATCACCCACAACCTCAAAGAGTGCTATAGCACTAGAGTCACCAACACGTCCCATCAACCTAGAAGCATGAAGAACCAGACTAACCAAACCCCTATCCATAGGCAATCCCCAAACTTATGCAACCTTACCAACTTCTCTCTTCATCCTATAAGGAATCAAAACAATAACTCATTTTTCAACCTTAACCACACGTATTCCACTTGTCGCCACGAATTACTATCTCCCCCTTGGGAGACTACCTCCATTCTACCATCTTTCCACCAAAAACTTCCAACTCTAATAAGGCAGAATCAAGGCCTTGCTTAATCTCGACCTCCTAACGAAAGAAGATTTGGAACCATCAAGAATGCTACACCACCATGCTCAACTTCCCTCTACCTAACTTCCAATCTAACCAACCGATGGAACCCACTAGTCTCCTCCTTGCCACTATCAACAATACATGCTAGGCTACCTAGAGCACTGACTGCAACATTAGCCTTACCGGGGAAAAAAATAATGCACACTCATTTCATTATCCTTAAAGAATTCTAACCACTTTCTTTCTATCCACAATGCACATCTATCATATATAGCAAACAATTTCTCATCCCCAAGCTCTAAACAAATCAATACCCCATCACTAGATACTACCACAAACATATCATGATAGGGTTTAAATACCCTATTCAAGAAACCACAAACACTACCGGTGCATAAGCCAACTAAACAACTCCACCAATATTCAAAATGATCATTCCTTGTTCAAAAAGATACTTAGGGATATCACCCACCCTCCTTCACACTTGATACCAAAACCTAAACCTCAAATCAACCTTAGAGAAGTAACTAGCCTATTATAGTTGAACAAATAAATCGACCACCCTTAACCATCATATTACAACTTTACGGGTTCTACACTCATTGGAAGAATGCTATGCAAGTTGCCCAAATTACCCCAAGACATCCAATCCATCAAGCTAAGTCCAACCAAGATCAAAAGACAAAACTCTACGCAGCATAACATAGGGCAACCCTTATAGATCTCTTCTAGCAACTATAGACTCACGCAACCATCCGAGACACACACATGAATCCTATTAGCAGAAAGGAATCACACAAGAGATAGCAACTCTGGGACCTATCAAATAGCCCTACTCAAAACGTTGGTCACAACATTGGCCTTGCTTAGAGTCAACTAAGTCATAGGAGAAGTAATGGAAGATAACCTATTCACAATCTTCGACATTAGCCGATTAAGCCCAAAGAAGCTCCTAATATCCGATGGGTTCAAAGGTCTAGGCCCATCTTTAATCACCTTCATCTTACTAGGGTCCACTTTAATACCATCACTTGACACCACATGACCTAAGAAGGCAAACTCTTACAATCAAAATTCCCATTTCTCCTATCTAGCATCCAACCTTCTTCCTTAAACTTTGTAGTACTACTCTAAAATGACTTACATGCACTACCTTATTAGGGAACGTACCATCATATCATCACCAAAACCACCCTAATCCTCTTAGAGTAGGGACTAAAGGTCTTGTTCATGAGACATATAGGCATAACCGGTGTACTAGTCAACCCAAAAGACACTACCCAAACTTCAAAATATTGGAAATGGACATTCAAGGCCTCATCTATCACCACCTACAATTCTATAAACAAAACAATTTAGGTTCAACACCTTCAATTCTCATAAGATAATAAATGCAACCCCTTCGGGATCAATTTTATCTTAAGACATGAAATAGGCCTACCACCCTTGCTATCACTTGACCACCACATCAAGACTCTTACACTCAAGGATGAGTTCATAATGGAATCAGGATCTAATTCCATGGGTCCTACCATCCATGAAGAAACAACATGCAAGCAACCATTCCATCCCTAATATGACATCAAAATCCACCATGCCAACTCCAATAAGCCACAAGGCAAGATCTAATGCAATGCAAACCTGGATCAACACCTATGAACCTTCCAGATATAGTATACTCAACAAAAGGATAGAAACTAAAGGTCCACACATTATCTTGGGCACACAAGAAGCCCACTAGCAACCAAAAAGAATAGAGAAGAAATAGTGACACATCGGGCCTAATAAACATGCACAACACAACAAAAAAATCAAAAGAAACCATAACATACCGGTAGTAACATCGGGTACTTCATCCCCTCCTTGAGTCTCTTGATCAACATCACCACTTTTACTCTTGTATCGACCATATGGGAAATCCAGAATTCTGGTGGCCTATCTCGCCATACCCAAAGGATACGCCTGTGTCCCTCCAACACGGGCCACCATGGTCCATCCTACACATAGGGGCACTTGGGATTAGCCATCCCCCTATCATGTCCTTTGCTCTTATTCTGTTTACGAGGGAAATCCTTAACCTTATGACCCATTTCCCTATAATTATAACAAGCATTTGTACCTCCCAAGCATGGGCCATCATGGCCTCTACCATATTTTGAGCACCTGGTATAAGGCACCACACCACCACCACTTCCATACTTGGGGCTTTGTAACTTACCTACATTACGGGCCCTCTTGGCCTCACTACCTCCCGTCTCACCACTAGAAGTCTTAGGAGCACCCACTTGTTGATTGAGTCGGGTTGCCAATTTTGTCACCTCTTTGACCATTACAAATAGAGCATTATGGACCTCCGTAATTCAACATATCGCCATCTTATATAGTTTGAGACATATCCTGAAATGTAATGGTTAGGGGTTAGCAATAAACCCTAGGGAACCTAACTCTATCGCACGACATAGATCATGAAAAAGTGAAATATTTCCTAAAATGTTTCATAGCCTCCTACTTATAGCTTATAAGGTGTGTAATGCTAGTATAAAATCGTGAAATATAGAGATGATATTATGCAAGAAAATCAGTTGTAAAACCATCAATCAACACCTTGCAACACCCTCAAGCAACATACATCAAAAACCCCTCATCAATTCTCACAATAGATCCAAAATTTATAGCTCAAAACACAGCAAAACAGTCACAAATTTACTTAGCTTTAACATAGTGTGCAGTGAATTTCATAATAAGCATGACCCATTTGTAAATCAACTTTAAATCATGCAATTTGAGTAAAAGGAGATTAGGGCACCATGGGTGGAAGAACCCAATGATTGAAACCCACATATCTTAGCTTTGGAAATAAGCTTGGTGAAGATTGGAGATGGAGATTTGAATCTTGAAGGAGAACCTTGATGAAATTCTTAAGAATGGTCTTGAGTTTTGGGACTTGAATTTAGGGTGAAATATGAGTCTAAGTGTTTGAGAGGATATGGGGAATGTTAAGGATGATATGAGGGTGAAATAAGGCTAAGTATAGGTATTTTCAAGTATAGGAACCCTTAGGTCCAAGACTTGAAAGTCTTGAAATGAAGTAAAAAAAAAAAAGAACAGGACCAAAGTAACACTTTCGCGACGTGGATTACTCACTGGAATTTGCATTTCTACACATACGAGTTCTACAAAAATAGGTATAAATTCTTCATTCGAAATTGGAATGAGGTGAAATAAAGTGTGTTGGAAAGCTAATTCAAAGAGCTTTGATTTGGTAGGTTGTGGAAAACCAAGTGCTTTGTTTCCTAAGAGAGATATGCCCCTTTAAATTTGACCCTCCTAAATCGTGTTTTTGCGATTTTTTGATTTTGATATGATTGCTCTAAAATTCAAGTTAGACCAATCACCCAATAAATTTAGCCCCCTGAGTAAGAATATGAAGTCAGATGTTTGAAATAATGAACAAATTTTTAGATATATAGAAATTATAATTGTGAGCACTTCCTAGACACATTTTCGAGTAATTGTTAGGGTCGTTTCGTTCTGTGTAATTTTTAGGGTAAATTTCTATACACTATAACTACTTTAAGTTAGGGTTTTATTAGGAGAGATTGGAGATTCCAGAATTTGAACTTCACCTTTCAATATTCTCTCAAGAATATTTTAGGGTTTTAGGATAGATTTTTATTTTCTCTTGGAAAATCGACTTTTGGGGAGTGCAAATCTCATACTATATTCAACCTCAATATATCAATCTTGTGGTTTGTAACTTGTGGCGCTTTCAACTTTATTGCTTTGGGTAAAACTCTTAACTATGTCTTGTTTTTGCATTTTTTGTTGATTTTGCCTTAGCCATGAGTAGCTAAGCACCCACAACTTGGGGTTGTGGGAACCATGGGTAGTTGACTTGAGATGACCTAGATTTATTGCATTTGTATGATTGGGGTTTTCCATGTATTGTCTACTTCTCTTCATTGGGATTGTTGTTTGGTGGTGGCCAATAGCAAACCTCGCCTACTATCACAATCCCGACCAAGGTGGTGAATAATATGAAAAGGGAAGTAGATGACAGGATTCAATTAATGCGTTCTCATCTAATCAACCAAACCTGACCAGCGGGAGGTTGATTAGGACAATAGGTAGTGGTTAGTTGGCACACCATGGTTGTCGACCAAGCGTTATGGTGAAATTCGACCTCACCTTCACAAGAGGGATAGAAGAACCTAAGTTACCATCCTGCATGTGAATTTCTATTGTTGTTATGTTGTCTACGGTAATCGACTCAATGAACCATGGGGAACACAATTCTCAAGTTGTCCCTAAAATTGAGTATTTTCTCGCATCGTAGTATAGTGTATGTTTTTGTTTTTGTTTTCGAATAAAAGAATCCCTCATCTAGAGATTTTAGTTATAGATACTGGAAATTATTGATAGTGAATTCTTGTAGTAAAACCCTGTATTCCCCTAAGGATTCTACCCTAACCTTCGTTTAGGTTAATTGTTGACAGTGACCGCATTCTTATTGGAGCGTTAACATCATCTATGTGATCTACAACAAGTAAAACAAGGAGAATGTTATAGCGAATACTCTCTTAAGGAGATTTATATTTGTCAACACCTTGACCTCCCGCATGATGGGTTTTGAAAGCCAAGAATAATTCTATGCTAATGATTTCTACTTTAAAGAGGTATTTTATTAGCTCTTCTAAGAGAAATGGGTTGATAGATTCCAATAGGTTTATAGCTACTTGTTAAAGGATGGGAGAGTTTGTCCAATGAATTCATGGAGAGAGTTGTTCACCAAAGAGGCTCATAGTGGTTGAATGATGAGTTACTTCAGGATGCTCAAGACACTTGACATCCTCATGGACCAATGTTATTGGCACAAAATGTGACATGATGTGGAAGGAATTATGGTCAATGTCGTGAATGCAAATAAGCAAAATAGACCACCCAGTCCGAAGGTATGTACATTTCTCATCCTACTTCTACTAGTCGATGAGTGGATATTTATATCGACTTTATGCCAGGGCTTGCTCCGATTAGGCAAGGTCATGATCGCATATTTGTGATAGTGGATAGGTTTTCTAAAATATCTCATTTTATTCCATGCTATAAATATGGTGATGCATCTTATGTTATTTCATTATTTGTGAATAATATGCTTAAATTGTGTGGGATTCCTAAAATTGTTGCTTAGTGTTCATACAAGATTGACTCAAATGATGATGCGTACAAAATTAACTTACCATGTGAGTATAATGCTCATAATTTTTTCAAAGTAAGCGATCTCTCTCCTATTGTTGTAGGTGACCCTTTTGATTCGTGATTGAATCCTTTTCAAGTATAGAAGAATGACACGATCATGACTAGCTAATACCTGGGGTCAAGGTAAGGATCTCCAAGGACTACAAGTGGAGTTTATAAAGAAGGAAGCATTGGAGGGACTTGAATGGAGTTTAAAGAAGATATACAATATGTGGAAGGTCCAATAAATGAGGAGATGGAAGCGAACTTACTATCTAATTCGGTAAGGTCAATTAGCTAATCGATTACAATTGATGGAATGCCAAATGAGTTGATCATAGCCGATGTAAGGACTCGTAAGTTAGAAGGTTAGAAATTGCAGAAAAAGTGGAACTGAAAAAGTTTAGTTCCAATTCACGAGCCTAGTTTACGGTCGGTGGTCCAATCCATGAGTAATAGACCAGGCTCGTGGATAGGGTTACATGGTTTATAAATTTTCCAAGTGTTAAAAGGGATTAATGAGGGCTATTTACAGCCCATGAAATGGAATATGGGTTGTGGAAAGAGGTCATAGATTGAAGCCCGGATTTGATGGAAAATTTGTGTTTCTAAAAATGAAACTATGACCAAAAGGACGACGCATGGTCCTGTTTACGATCCATGGTTTGGGTTCAAGGACGGGACTTGAAAAATGGAAAATTGGATAAGTGTGGAAGGGTTCCACAAGCTTGTCCATGACCCATGGATTGTTTCACTACTCATAGACAGGTTTCGTGAATTAGAAGGTAGGAAACCATACTCCAAAGAATGGAAAAGGAGAATAGGATGACTCAAACCACGACTCATGTTTGAATCCACCACCAATAATGGGGGTCTCGTAGATGCGATTTGGTAGGCTAAATAAAGGGCAGTTTTGTCCTTGTCGGATATCCTATGCTAAAACTATGTTGTTTTTTGGAACGACCCAATCCTAGGGTGAAATGACTCTAAAACGTGCCTAAAAATGTGTCTTGGAATGCCCAAAATTTTAAATTCCATATATCTTAAAATCCATTTGTTATTTCAAAATTTCAACTTCACACTCTTGTTCAAAAGGTCAAAGTTGGGTGGAAAGGGTCCTAACCCCGATTTAAGAGCAAAGGATTACCAATTATGAAATTCCCAAATGTCTATTTTCGATAGGGTTTTCGCATTGACCTTGCGACGCGTCCCAGTTCATTTTGGGAACTATTGTTTTTGGGTAAGGCTTGGGCTTATGTGTTCTGAAATGTGTTTTTACCTATACTTAGCCAAATTTCACCCTAATATCATCCCAAATATTTCCCAATACTCACTGAAACACCTAGTCATATTTTCATTCCCCAAACTCAAGCCCCAAACCCTCATATCAAGCTAAGGTTCTTCTTCAAGCTTCAATTCTCCAAACCAATTTATGATCCATCATTTGGGTTCAAGGATGGGGACTTGAAAAATGGAAAATTGGCTAAGTGTGGAAGGGCTCCACAAGCTCGTCCATGACCCACGGATTGTTTCACTACTCATAAATAGGTTTTGTGAATTAGAAGGTAGGAAACCAGACTCTAAAGAATGGAAAAGGAGAACAGTACGACTCAAACCACGACTCATGTTTGAGTCCACCACTAATAATTGGGGTCTCGTAGATGCGATCTGGTTGGCTAAATGAAAGGCAGTTTTGTCCTTTCTGGATATACTATGCTAAAACTATATTGTTTTTTGTCATGACCCAATCTTAGGGTGAAATGACTCTAAAAAGTGCCTGAAAATGTGTCTCAGAATGCCCAGAATTTTAAATTCTATATATCCTAAAATCCATTTGTTATTTCAAAATTTCAACTTCATATTCTTGTTCAAGAGGCCAAAGTTAGGTGGTAAGGGTTCTAACCCCGATTTAAGAGCGAAGGATTACCAATTATGAAATTGCCAAATTCCCATTTTCGATGAGGTTTTCGCATTGCCCTCGCGACGTGCCCCAGCTCATTTTGGGGACTATTTTTTTTGGGTAAGTCTTGGGCTTATGTGTTTTTACCTATACTTAGCCAAATTTCACCCTAATATCATCCCAAACATTTTCCAATACTCACTCAAACACTTAGTCATATTTTCACTCCCCAAGCTCAAGCCCCAAACCCTGATCTCAAGCTAAGGTTCTTCTTCAAGCTTCAATTCTCCAAACTTGTTTACAATCCATGGTTTGGGTTCAAGGATGGGGACTTGAAAAATGGAAAATTGACTAAGTGTGGAAGGGTTCGACAAGCTCATCCATGACCAATGGATTGTTTCACTACTCATAGATAGGTTTTGTGAATTAGAAGGTAGGAAAGCAGACTCTAAAGAATGGAAAAGGAGAACAGTACAACTCAAACCAAGAATCATGTTTGAGTCCCACCACCAATAATCGGGGTCTCGTAGATGCGATCTGGTAGGCTAAATGAAGGGCAGTTTTGTCCTTTTCAGATATCCTATGCGAAAACTATGTTGGGTTTTGTCACGACCCAATCCTAGGGTGAAATGATTCTGAAAAGTGCCTGAAAATGTGTCTCGGAATGCTCGAAATTTTAAATTTCATATATCTTAAAATCCATTTGTTATTTTGAAATTTCAACTTCATATTCTTGTTCAAGAAGTCAAAGTTAGGTGGGAAGAGGTCTATCCCTGATTTAAGAGCGAAGGATTACCAATTATGAAATTCCCAAATGTTTATTTCTGATCGGGTTTTCGCGTTGCCCTCGCGACGTGCCCCAGTTCATTTTGGGGACTATTTTTTTGGGTAGTCTTGGGCTTATGTGTTCCCAAATGTGGTTTTACCTATACCTAGACAAATTTCTCCCTAATATAATCTCAAACATTTCCCAATACTCACTCAAACACTTAGTCATAATTTCACTTTCCAAACTCAAGCCCCAAACCCTCATCTCAAGCTAAGGTTCTTCTTCAAGCTTCAATTCTCTATCTCTAATATTCACCAAGTTCATCTCTAAGCTAAGGTATGTGGGTTTCTTTCATGGTTTTATTTCAACCATGATATCCAAGCCTCCTTTACTCAAATTGCATGATTTAAAGTTGATGTACAAATAGGTCTTGCTTATTATGAAATTCACTGCAAACTATGTTAAAGCTATGAGAAATTGTGACTGTTTTGCTATGTTTTGAGCTATAAATCTTTGATCTCTTGTAAGTTTTGGGAAAGGGTTTTGACGTATATTGCTTGAGGGTGTTGCAAGGTGTTTATTGATGGTTTTACAATGTATTTTCTTGCATGATTTCATCTCTGTAATTCATGATTTTGTACTAGAATTACACACCCTTTAAATGTTTGATAAAATGTCAGGATGTGGTTTCTTGAGGAGTTGAAGGTCCAAACCATGAGAAATGATATGAATGACTATATGATGATGAAATAAACTTATGAATATGATATACTCTATATGAAGTGTTGCATTAGACCATAATCGATTCGGGGGGAATAAGAGCCTAGGTAACCATGGTGGGGGTTTGTACTCATCAATCATGTGAAGGGTTTGTACTTCACCACCATGTTGATAAGGTGTGATTATCATCAATCATGTGAGGGGGTTTATACCACACAACAACCAAGGGGTTTGTACCTTGAATAACTAACTTGGTCTCTTCTACACATATGATATCCTATATAAGCATGAGTTACTAAAGCATGATTTACTTAAGCATTGATCATACATGCCATATTATTATATTGTGCTTGTTGCTTAATATTATGCATTTCGATTATGATGCCTATCTATTATTGCATTGCATCCTACATACTTAGTACATTCCAATGCACTATGTAGGAACCAGTGCCCAAGTTGATCATCCTCCTCCACATGGCTAGTTTGGTGTTATTCAAGCTAGTTGGTGAGTCCTCCACTTTGGGGACCTTAGTCTACTCTCTATTATTATGTATTGAGACACTCTTTTTATATTCTATTTGACTATGAGGGTGAGCCCAGTTGCTTTGTCTTGGCCCCCGCTCTTATATATATAGTAGAGGAGGTTGTTTAACATGTTATATATCTATAATATGAGTTGACTCTTGTCTCTTAACTATGATATTGTGAAAGATTTTCCTTAGTCCCTTTGCCCTTATTCTTGCTCTTTAATATTTTTATACGCTACCATGACCAATGATATGTAACGATAAGTTAAGAGGCTTGTCTGGGGTTCCTTTGGGTCCCCCATTCATCGTGTCACGTCTAGGCCCTAGGCTTGGGTCATGACAAACTTGGTATCAGAGCACTAGATTGATAGATCCTCAGAGTCCAACCCACCGCATCGATAAGAGTCCTATTCATTGTTGTGAAGCACGCCATGACTATGAGTAGGAGGCTATGAGATGTTTTAGAAAATATTTTCCTTCTTTATGTTCTACGTCTTGCTATAGAGTTATAGTGAGTTTTTCCCCTATTGATTGTTCTTTTCTATGCTAGATCATGTCGAACACTTGAGGAAGAAGGGCCCCAACTCTCGAGGAGAAACCTACCAATGGTAAGCTCCGGGATGCTCTTACTATGCTTGCCTAAGTGGTGGCGAACCAAGTCAATCAAGGGGCCCAAACCCCTAATGCTACACCTTGGGGGATAAGGTAAGACACTTCATGAGGATGAATCCTCCGGTATTCTATGGTTCGAAGGTGGATGAAGATCTACAAGAGTTCTTTGATGAGGTCTACGAAATCTTGAATATTATGGGTGTTGGTCCGAATGAAAAGGCAGAGTTGGCGGGATACTAACTTAAAGGGGTAGCTCAAATATGGTATGATCAATGGAAGGGTGAGAAGGGGTTTGGTAATATAGTGCTTTAGGAGGAGTTCAAATTGGCTTTCCTTAATTGGTTCATCCCTCTTGAGATTAGGTAAGCTAAGTTGGTGGACTTTACGAACTTGAAACAAGGTTCTATGAGTCTGAGGGAGTATGCCGTTAAGTTTAATCAACTTTCAAAGTATGCTCCTCATTTGGTGGCCGATCCTAAATCTAGGATGAATAAGATCGTGATGTGGGTCTCCAACTTGGTAAGTAAATAATGTTGGTCCGCCATGCTAAGTAGTGACATGGACTTGTCTCAGTTGATGACTTATATTGAGCAAATAGAGGAGGAGAAATTGAAGAAGAGTTGGGGGCATAAGGCCAAAAGGGCCAGATTTGAGGGTAAATTCCAAAAGGGTGCTAAATTTTGTCAAGGCCAAGGGCCCACCCATGCAACTAATGGGGGTTTACCGATGACTTCCCTAGGCCTCAAGGTGTTGGTGGGGTGGCTCCTATTGATGTGTTCCCTAAATATGGAAGGAGCCATGGAGGCCCATGTTTGAAGAGTTCTAATGCATGCTATGAATGTGGGGAGCTTGGTAACAAGAAGATAGATTGTCCAAGAAATCGTGGCAAGGGTCGAGGTGCAAATGCGGTCCTATTGGGTAGAGGTGGTCCTCAAGGTGGTGCCCCAAGGAACAACTGATTTTAGGCACTACATGGGAGGCAAGGGGTTGGTGAGGTTCCTAATGTTGTTACCGGTATGTTGAAAATCTTTGACTTTAATGTATATGCTTTGATTCATCCGGGTGACACTCTTTCCTTTATTACCCCTTTTGTTGCTAAAATGTTCCATGTCGTCCTTGAGTTGTTGCATAAGTCATATGAAGTGTCTACTCATATTGGTGCCTCTGTAAGGAAAGTTTATAGGAGTTGTCCTATTTGCATTTTCCATAAGTTGCTTCCTTATGATCTTGTTGAATTAGACATGGTTGATTTTGACGTCATACTTGGAATGGATTGGTTGCATGCCTATTATGCTTCTATTGATTGTAGAACCCATAGGGTCAAGTTTTAATTCCCTAATGAACCCATCCTTGAGTGGAAAAGTCAAGATGTGGTGGTCAAGGGTAGATTCATCTCATGCATTAAATCCTATAAGTTGATTTTCAGGGGGTGTTTGTATCATCTTGTGAGAGTTAAAGATGTGGAGTCCAAAGTCCCTTCCACTGAGTCGGTTCTCATTGTAAACAAGTTTCTTGATGTTTTCCCAAATGACCTTCCCAGTGTCCCTCCTGAAAGGGAGATAGATTTTGGCGTAGATCTCCTTCTGGATACTCAACCTATCTCCATACCCCTTTACCGTATGACCTCGCAGAGTTGAAGGAGTTAAAGGAACAATTGAAAGATTTATTAGAGAAGGGATTTATTAGACATAGTCAATCATTTTGGGGTTCCTCGGTGTTGTTTGTAAAATAGAATGATAGGTGATTAAGAATGTACATTGACTACTGGCAACTCAATAGGGTCACTATAAAGAATAGATATCCTCTTCCAAGAATTGATGACTTGTTTGACCAATTACAAGGGGCTAGCTTCTTCTCTAAGATTGATCTTCAGTTCGGATATCATCAAGTGAGGGTGAGGGAGTGTGATATTCTCAAGATGGCCTTCTGGTCTAGATATGGGTATTATAAGTTTGTTGTGATGTCGTTTGGGTTGAATAATGCACCGGCCATCTTCATGGACCTAATGAATAGGGTCTTTAAACCTTACCTTGATTCCTTTGTTTTTGTCTTCATTGATGACATTTTGATCTATTCACATAGTAGGGAGGAGCATATAAGGCATTTGAGCGTTGTGTTGCAAAGATTGAGGGAGGAGAAATTGTATGCTAAATATGATAAGTGTGAATTTTGGTTGAAGGAAGATGCATTCTTCGATCATGTGGTGTCGTGGGATGGTATAAAAGTGGATCCTAAGAAACCCGATGTGATTAGGAATTGGCCTAGACCATTGACCCCATCGGATATTAGGAGCTTCTTAGGCCTTACAGGTTACTGTAGAAGATTTGTTAATGGGTTCTCTATTGTTTCCCCTGTGAACAAGTTGACTCAAAAGAAGTTTAAGTTTGTGTGGATCGACAAATATGAGAGGAGCTTCAATACATTGAAGTATGGGCTTATGTCCGCTCCTATATTGTCACTTCCGGATGGGCTTGAGGGATTCATGGTGTATTGTGATGCTTCCTCGGTTGGTTTGGGTTGTGTTGCAGAATGGTAAGGTCATAGCTTATGCTTCTAGACAACTCAAGGTACATGAAAGGAACTACCCTATCCATGATCTATAGTTAGCTGTTGTTGTGTTTGCATTAAAGATTTGGCATCATTTCTTGTATGGGGTGCATGTTGATGTCTTCACTGATCATAAGAGCCTCCAATATGTCTTCACTCAAAAACATCTCAACATATGTCTTCACTCAAAAATATCTCAACTTGAGGCAAAGAAGGTGGCTAGAACTTCTCAAAGATTATGACATGAGAGTGCACTATCATCCTAGTAAGGCAAATGTAGTGGCAGATGCCTTTATTAGGGTATCTATGGGTAGCTTAGCCTATGTTGATGGTGGTAAGGAGATGGCTAGGGAGGTGCATCAATTGGCTAGAGTGGGGTTTAGGTTGGAAGAGGTTTGTGATGATGATATGGTTGTTGTTGATGGATTTAATTCTTCTTTGGTTGATGAGGTCATAGCAAAACAGGATCTTGACTCCTCCTTGCATGAACTAAAGGCCTTGTGAAAGAGGGAAAAGTAGAGGTTTTCTCCTAAGGGGAGATGGTGCCATTAGGTACCAAGTAGGTTGTGTATGCCTTGTGTTGATGGTTTGAGGGAGAAAATTCTTGATGAGGCCCGCAATTTTCTTATTCTATCCACTCCAGTTCCACCAAAATGTATAGAGACTTGAGAGATGTGTATTGGTAGGGAGGTATGAAGAGGTACATTCCCAAATTCATTTTCAGTTGCCATAGTTGTCAATAAGTCAAAGCCGAACATCAAAGGGAGGGTGACCTAACCCAATACAACAAGAATCCCACTTAGAAGTGGGAGGTGATTACTATGGATTTTGTGGTTAGGTTGCCCAATACTAGAAGAGGTTTTGATTCCATTTAGGTTGTGGTTGATACGATGACGAAATCAGCCCATTTTCAACCAGTTAAGACCACATATGGGGCCGAAGAGTATGCAAGGTTGTAGATCCATGAGTTAGTAAGGTTGCATGGGGTTCCTTTGTCGATCATATCAGATCGTTGTTCAAAATTCACTTCACACTTTTGGATGTCTTTTCAAAGGGATCTTGGTACAAAAGTTCACCTTAGTACAGCCTTCCACCCTCAAACGGATGGTCGAGTTGAAAGGACAATTCAAACCCTTGAAGATATGCTTAGGGAATGTGTATTGGAGTTAAGGGGTAGTTGGATTACCATTTTCCTTTGATTGAGTTTGCCTACAGCAATAGCTATCACTCTAGCATCCATATGGCTCCTTTTGAGGCTCTTTATGAGAGGCGTTACAGATTACTGGTTGGTTGGTTTGAGGTTGGAGAGGTGGCTTTATTGGGAATGGATCTGGTTATGGAGGCTCTTGAGAAGGTTAGGATGATTAGGGAAAGGTTGAGAACAGCCCAAAGTCGTCAAAAATCTTATGACGATGTGAGAAGAAGAGACCTTGAATTCAAAGTAGGTGATTGGGTTTATTTGAAAGTTTCTCCAATGAAAGGTATGGTCTGTTTTGGTAAAAAAAAGAAACGAAGTCCAAGATATGTTGGTCCTTATGAGGTCTTACAGAGGGTTGGCAAGGTAGCTTATGAGTTAAAGTTGCCTAGTGAAATGAATTTGGTTCATCCGGTGTTTCATTTCTCTATGTTGAGAAAATGTGTTGGTGATCCTAATGTTGTTGTGCCTCTGGATGTTGTGGGTGTTGTTGAGGATAGCTTGACTTATGAGGAAGTTACAATTCAGATCCTAGATAGGCAAGTGAAGAGATTGAGGAACAAGGAGGTGGAATCCATTAAGGTTCTTTGGAGGAACCAACAAATTGAAAGTGCTACTTGGGAGGCCGAAGCGGACATGCGAAAGTTGTATCCTTATATTTTCCATTTCACTCAAGCCTTAGGTACTAATTTAAAGTCCCCTATGTGATTTCAAGTCTTGTATTTCAACCCCTATGTCACTCATATGCATTCATATTTAAGTTGGCAAGTTTATGATGTTTTTACACTTATGTTGAGATTTTGAAAACGGTGTTTCAAATGTAATGTTGCATTTTAGTTGGGGATGGTTCGTTTATGATCATTCTTGTCTTATACGTTTATTTTACATTTGGGGATGAATGTTCCCAAGGGGGAGATATTGAAACGACCAAAAAAAGTGCTCGAAAATGTGCCTCGAAATGCCAGGAAATTTTAAATTCCATAAGTCACAAAATCTATTTGTCATTTCAAAAATCCAACTTTATATTCTTGTTCAGGGGGTCAAAATTAGGAGAAAAGGGGTCTAATCTCAATTTAAGAGCGAAAGATTAGCAATTATGAAATTCCCAAATGTCGATTTCCAATGGGGTTTTCCCGTTGTCGTCGTAACGCGCGCCAGTACATTTTGGAGACTATTTTTTAGTTCGGTCCAAGACTTCTAAGTCTTGGGCCTAAGTGTTCCCAAACATGTTTTTACTTATACTTAGCCAAATTTCACCCTCATATCATCCCAAACATTTCTCAATACTCACTCAAACACTTAGTCATATTTTTAACTCCCCAAACTCAAGTCCCAAACCCTCATCACAAGCTAAGGTTCTCCTTCAAGATTCTTCTTAAAGCTTCAAGTCTCCTCTCCAATCTTCACCAAATTCATCTCTAAGATAAGGTATGTGAGTTTCTTTCATGGGTTCCTTTTACCCATGATACCCAAGCCTCCTTTTACTCAAATTGCATGATTTAAAGTTGATTTACAAATGGGTCTTGCTTATTATGAAATTTACTGCATACTATGTTAAAGCTATGAGAAATTGTGACTGTTTTGCTATGTTTTGAGCTATAAATCTTTGATCTCTTGTAAGATTTTAGAAGGGGTTTTGATGTATGTTGCTTGAGGGTGTTGCAAGGTTTTAATTGATGGTTTTTCAATGGATTTTCTTGCATGATTTCATCTATATAATTCATAGCTTTGTAATAGCATTAAAAACCCTCTAAGTGTTTGATAAAATGTTCAGATATGGTTTCTTGAGATGAAGGTCCAAATCATGAGATATGATATGAATGACTATATGATGATGAAATGAGCTTATGAATATGATATACTCTATATAAAATGTTGAATTAGACCATACCTGATCCGGGGTTATACGAGCACGGGTAACCACGGTAGGGGTTTGTACTCATTAACCATGTGAGGGGTTTGTACTTCACCACCATGTTTATAAGGTGTGATTATTATCAACCATGTGAGGGGTTTGTACCACACAACCACCAAGGGGTCTATATCTTGAATAGCTAGCTTGGTCTCTTCTACACATATGATATCCTATATAAGCATGAGTTACTTAAGTATGATTTACTTAAGCATTGATCATACATGTCATATTATTATATTATGCCTATTGCTTAATATTATGCATTTTGATGATGATGCCTATCTATTGTTGCATTTCATCCTACACACTTAGTACATTCAAACGTACTAATGCATGATTTATGCCTACATGATATCACCATGTAGGAACCGGTGTCCAAGTTGATCATCCTCCTCCACGTGGCTAGTTCAATGCTATTCAAGCTAGTTGGTAAGTCCTCCACTTCGAGGACTTTAGTCTCCTCTCTATTGTTATGTATTGAGACTCTCTTCTTATATTCTATTTGACTATGAGGGTGATCCTAGTTGCTTTGTCTTGTCCCCCGCTCTTATCTATGTAGTAGAGGTGGTTGTTGGATATATGTAACTATAATATAAGTTGACTCTTGTCTCTTGACTACGATATTGTGCAAGATTTTTCTTAGTCCCTTTGCCCCTATTCTTGCTCTTTAATGTTCTTATATGCTTCCGTGATCAATGATGTGTAATGATAAGTTGAGAGGCTTGTTTGGGGTTACTTCAGGTCCCCCATTCGCCGTGTCACATCTAGGCCCTAGGCTTGGGTTGCGACATAGGTCCTAGACGTGACACGGAGCAAGAGGAACCCAAAGCGACCCTAAGCAACCCTCTCAGTGCATCATTACATATCCTTGGTCACGGAAGCAATAAAATAGCAACATAAGAGTAGAAATAGGGATAACCGGGGCAAAGAGACATCATTCATGTCATGACAACAAGAGTCAAGAGAGTCAAACTCATAACATTACACATGACATGTCCAACAACACCTCTAAGACATAGATAAGAGTGGGGAACAAGACAAGCAACCAGACTCACTCTCATACTCAATATTTACATAAAAGGAAAGTAGTCTTAGAACATCGCATGATATCATAAGCAACGTCCCCGGAATGGAGGACTAACCAATAAGCATGAGTGGAATCATACTAGCCACGTGGATAGGGGTGCTCAAGCAACGCTCTTGTTCCTAAATGGTGACATCATGTAGGCATAGAGCATGCGCTAGTACGTTTGAATGTACTGAGTATGTAGGATGCAATGCAACAAGTGATAAGTACCATAATCAAAATGCATATCATAGACAATGAATGGACATATAGCAACATGGCATGTATGAATGATACTTGAAGTAAAATCTTGCTTATATAGAACATAATACATGTGTAGGGAGTGACCAGTCTTAGTGCAATATGAGGCCTACCACCTCCTTGGAGAGGCACATGAGTTAAAAACCCCTTCATGAGGTTGATGGAGTACAAACCCCCCAACAAGGTTGATTGAGCACAAACCCCCCAACAAGGTTTATGGGTACAAACCCTCCAACAAGGTTGCATGGGCCTGCCACTTCTCGAGCAAAGCAATCAAGGTACAAACCCCACAACAAGGTTACCCGAGCCTACAACCTCCCGGATGAGGCTTGGTCATCCCCGAAACTATTGAGATAATATCATATACATATATTCCTTTCATCATCATATAATCATTCAACTCATAAGACATGCATTGGACCTTCAATTCCTCAAGAAATCATAACCGGACATTTTATCAAACACTTGGCGGTGTGTAGTGCTAGTGTAAAACCATACAATTTAAGAGTGTTATCATGCTAGAAAATCACATGTAAAACCATCAATAGATACTTGGTAACACCCTCAAGCAATATTCATCAAAACCATTCATCAAATCTCACAATAGGTCTTAGATTGATAGCCCAAAACATAGTAACACAGTCATATTTCATAAACCACAACATAGTGTGCAGTGAATTACATAATAAATAAGACCCATGAGTAAATCAACTTTAAATCATGCAATTTCTTAGAAAATGAAGCTTTGGCATCATGGGTGAAAGAAACTCACATGCCTTAGCTTGGGAGAATAGCTTGATGAATATTGGAGATTGAGACTTGAAGCTTGAGTGAGAACCTTGAAATCCGGGTGAGTTTGAGACTTAAATTTAGGAGATGAAATATTGGATAAGTGTTTGAGTGAGTATTTGGGAATGTCTTGAATGATATGAGGGTAAAATAAGGCTAAGTATGGGTATTTTCATCCATGGGAAGACTTAGGCCCAAGACTCAAAATTCTTAGGCCAAAGTTAAAATCTGGCTATAAAAGGCACCGAGGCACGCTCGAGGTGCGTCGCGCCAGGGGTGCAACCTCTCTAGAAATTACATTTTGCGATTTTTAAATTTTGACACGGTTGCTCTTAAAATAGGTTTAGACCCATTTTCCACTCAATTTGACCCCATGATCAAGAATATGAAGTCGGATTTTCGTTATCATGCATGTATTTTAAGATATAAGGAAATTATGATTCCGGGCACTTCCGAGGCACATTTTCGATCACTTTTTGGGATCGTTTCAATATCTCCCCCTTGGGAACATTCGTCCCTGAATGTCAAAGGAACACATATGAGAGGCACAAATATGAAAGTTTCATCCCACATAAGGATGCAACAATGCACTTTAAACATCATCTCAATAATCTCAACATAAGAGTATAATCATCATGAACTTGTCAATGTTAACAAGAATGTATGCATATGTCATGGGTTGAACTTAGACTCTAAATTAAATAGGGGACTTAGATTGATAGCTTAGGCTTGAGTGGAGTGAAAAAGATAAGGATATCACTTTTGCATGTCCGCTTCCTCCTCCCATGTAGCACTTTCAACTTGTTGATTCCTCCAAAGGACCTTAACGGAAGCCACATCCTTTTTCCTCAACCTCTTGATTTATCTATCCAAAATCTGAATCGGAATCTCTTCATAAGTCAAATCATCTTCAACAATATCGACAACATCAAGAGGTACAATAGCATTAGGGTCTCCCACACATTTCCCCAACATGGATACATGAAAGACCAGATGAATCAATTGCATCTCAGTAGGCAATTCCAACTCATAAGCTACCTTGCCAATTCTCCTCATTACCCTATAACGGCCCACATATCTTGGGTTCAACTTGCCCTTCTTACCAAAGATAACTACAACCTTCATGGGTGACACCTTCAAATAAACCCTATCACCCACTTTGAATTCAAGATCCCTTCTTCTCACATCGGCATAGGACTTTTGGCACCTTTGAGCCATCTTTAACCTCTCCCTAATCATCAAAACCTTCACAAGAGCCTCTATTACCAGATCTGGTCCCAACAAAGCCACCTCACCAATTTCAAACCACCCAAGCGGTGATCTACAATGTCTACCTTAAAGGACCTCAAAAGGAGTCATACCAATGCTATTATGATAGCTATTGTCGTAGGTAAACTCGATCAATGGGAGATGATAATCCCAACTATATTTAAGCTCTAGTACACAAGATTTAAGCATATCCTCGAGGGTTTGAATAGTCCTTTCAGCCCGGCCATCAGTTTGAGGGTGGAAGGTCGTACTGAGTTTAACCTTTGTACCAAGACCCCTTTGGAAAGACCTCCAAAAATATGAAGTAAATTGAGCTCCATGATCTGATATGATGGATAAAGAAACCCCATGCAATCTCACCAAGTCATATATGTACAACCTAGCATACTTTTCATCCCCATATATGGTCTTAACCGATAGAAAGTAAGCCGATTTTATCATCCTATCAACCACAACCCACATGGAACCAAAACCCTTCCTAGTCTTGGGTAACCCAACTACAAAGTCCATATTAGTCTCTTCCCACTTCCAAGTACGAACCTCTAAGTCTTGGGTTAGGCCACCCGGCCTTTGATGTTCGGATTTGACTTATTGACATCTATGGCAACCGGACACAAATTTGGCCATGTCTTTCTTCATGCCTCCCCACCAATACACCTCTCTCAAATCTCTATACATTTTAGTAGAACTGGGGTGAATAGAATAGGAAAGAACCATGAGACTCATCAAGAATTCTCTCTCTCAAGACGTGAACACAAGGCACACACAACCTAACTTGGTATCTAATGCATCTTCTCCCCCTTGGGACAAAACCTCTACTTTACCATCACCAACCAAGGCCTTTAATTCTAACAAGGAGGGATCAAGATCTTGCTTAGCTTTCACATCCTCAACCAATGAAGATTTAGAACCATCATCAACAACAACAACAACACCATTACCCATTTCTTTCAACCTAACTCCCAATCTAGCCAAACGATTGACCTCTCTAGCGACCTCCTTATCACCACTATCAACATGAGCTAGGCTATCCATAGACACCCTAATCAGAGCATCTGCCACCACATTAGCCTTACTGGGTTGATAACGCACACTCATATCGTAGTCCTTAAGAAGTTCTAACCGTCTCCTTTGCCTCAAGTTAAGATCTTTTTTAGTGAAGACATATTGGAGGCTCTTATGATCGGTGAACACATCAACATGCACCACATACAAGTAATGACGCCAAATCTTTAATGCAAATACCTCAGTGGCTAGTTCAAGATCATGGATAGGATAGTTCTTTTCATGCACGTTGAGTTGCCTAAAAGCATAGGCTATCACCTTACCATTTTGCATTAGAACACAACCCAAACCAATTCTAGAAGCATCACAATACATAAAAAATCCCTCTTGCTCTTCCAGTAGTGGCAAAATAAGAGCAGACACAATGTTATCTTTCAATGTTTGGAAGCTCCTCTCACACTCATTGTTCCACACAAACTTCGCCTTCTTTTGAGTCAATTTAGTCATGGGAGAAGCAATAGAAGAGAACCCATTCACAAATCTCTGATAATAACCCTACAAGCCCAAAAAGCTCCTAATATCCAACGGGGTCAATGGTCTAGGCCAATTTCTAATCACATCAATCTTTTAGGATCCACCTTAATACCATCCCTCGACACTACATGTCCTAGGAAGGCAACCTCCCTCAACCAAAATTCACACTTCTCATTCTTGGTATATAACTTCTCTTCTCTCAATCGTTGCAACACAACCCTCAAATGAGCCCTATGTTCCTCCTTACAATGAGAATAGCTCAAAATATCATCAACAAATACCACAACATACGAATCAAGTTAGGGTTTGAAAATCCTATTTACAAGGTTCATGAAGATGGTCGGCACATTGGTCAACCCAAAAGACATCACAAAAAACTCATAATGTCCATACCTAGTCCAGAAGGTCATTTTGGGAATATTACTCCCACACCTTCACTTGATGATACCCGGACAGAGGATCAATCTTAGATAAATGGCTAGCCCCTTGCAAATGGTCAAACAAATCATCAATTCTTGGAAAAGGATACCTATTCTTGATGGTGACCCTATTAAGTTATTGGTAGTCAATACACATTCTAAAGGACCCATCCTTCTTTTTCACAAACAACACTAGTGCACCCCAAGGTGATTGGCTAGGCCTAATAAATCCCTTCCCTAACAAGTCCCTTAATTGTTCCTTCAACTCCTTCAACTCCGTCAGGGCCATACGGTAAAGGGGAATAGAAATAGGTTGAGTATTGGGAAGGAGATCTATACCAAAATATATTTTTATTTATGGAGGAACACCGGAAAGGTCATTTGGAAAGACATCAAGGAACTCATTTACAACCGGAACCGACTCTATAGGAAGGATTTTGGACTCTACATCCCTAGCCCTCACAAGATGATAAAGACACCCCTTAGAGATCAACTTACAGGCCTTAATGCAAGAGATCAACCTACCCTTGACCACCACATCATGACTCTCCCACTCAAGGACGGGTTCATTTAGGAATTGGAATTTGATCCTACGGATTCTACAATCAATAGAAGCATAGTATGCATGCAACCATTCCAACCCAAGAATGACATCAAAATCAACCATGTCCAACTCAACAAGATCACAAGGCAATATTCTATGCAAAATACAAATGGGACAATCTCTATAAACCTTCCTAGCAACAATAAATACACTAATAGGAGTAGACACCTCATATGACTCACATAACAATTTGAGGTAAACATAGAACTATTTGGCAACAAAAGAAAGACTGGCGCCCGGATCAATCAATGCATACACATCAAAATCAAAAATTTTGAACATACCGATAACAATGTCGGTTACCTCATCAACCCCTTGCCTCCCATGCAAAGCATAAAATCAATTGTGCCTTGGGGCACCATCTTGTCAGCCACCTCTTCCCAAAGGAATCGCATTAGCACATTATGGACGAACTTGTTGACATTCTCAAGGCACAACGTCGTGGCAATTCGATAAAAAGAATAATAAAATAAAAGAATTTAAAAGAAAAAATAATTTAATTTGGGAGTCGCCACCTAATTTTAAGGATAATTAGGAAACCAATTAATGATTTACAAAAATAGTCTACGAATCGAAAATTTTGAGTAAGGGTTCAAGTTATTCCGAAGGGAAGGTATTAACACCCTTCATAATCCACAACTATGGGTCCCAACTGAATTAATTTTTTTCACAAATTGATGCGGAGATACACAATATAACACAAGAACGATAATCATGAAATAAACACACCAAACTAATATACATAACAAGAAAAAATAAAGAATAAACTAAAATTGTTCCATCATTTTAATAGGGTAGCCTCGAGAACCGACGGATAGATTCGTCATTGGCCAAAATTTAACAAATATCATACATATGAATTTAAACTAATAGATTTGAATTTTAACAATATAACAAATATCAATCTAAACTAAAATTTTCCATCTTTTTGTATGGGGAGGCCTCGAAATCCAATAGATAAATTTTTCATCGGCCAATTTAGACATGAATTTTAACATATAATGAATATGAACTTAAACTAAAAAAAATTAAAATTTAACATGTAACAAACATGAATATAAGCTAACTTTTTTCGTCTTTTTGAATGGGGAGGCCTCGAAATCCGACGGGTAGATCCTTCATTTGCCAATTTAGATATGAATTCTAACATACAATGAATATGAACTTAAACTAAAAAATTGAATTTTAACATGTAACAAACATGAATATAAACTAACTTTTTCGTCTTTTTGAATGGGAGGCCTCAAAATCCAACGGATAGATCCTTCATAGGCCAATTTTAGCAAATAATGTATTCAATATCAATTAAAAATACTATAAAGTAATGCTATCTTAAAGTAACAAAATAAAAGACAACTACAATTATGAGACAAAACTTCCACCAATTGATCTTTTAGACAAAGTGGTTCACTGAAAGTATTTCAAAAATGGTACAATAAAAAAACTAAAAATGTATAAAATATTAACTATTGAATTAACAGATAGTTGCCAACAACAAAACAAAATAAATATTTAAATATCACCAATCGAAAAAATAAGTAAAAAAAATTGGGTTTCTAGAGAATGCTAATAAGTCACAAAATCATTATTTAAGACAATTGAACTAAGAAAATCAACCATCAACACTTCATGCTAAACAAAATTATCAAAAATGAAAAGAATCATCAAATAAAGCTAGCAACACTCTCCATGAAAAGATCAAATAATCAACACAACGATGGTAGCAGTGAAATATCACAATATTGTAAAAGAAAATAAAATAAACAACGACGATCTAATAAATTGAACAACAATAATTACTAAATTAAAACAACAACAAACTATTTCATTCCAAATTAATTATAACATAAGAAGGAAATAAAGAAAGGAGAAAGAAATAGAATGAAAAGAAAAAAAAACTCAACAAGCAGTAAACCAGAAGGATGGAGCAATAACAATGCATTCCACTCTCAAAATAATTAAATTACTTTCAAAGATCAACATAGAAATGAATAAACCAACTAAATGAAATCCAACAATAAAACAAATAAAGGTTACCAAATTTGCAATCCCTGGACAGATCTGAAAGCTGTTGATGTTGTCATTTTTAGCCGGAAGTTGGCTTGGAGCTTTAATTTCATTGTCTGATGGAGTTTGGAGTTCACTGGTGTTGCATCCCTTCACTTTCATTCACCGGAGTTGGGGTTTCATAGCGTGGGTTTGGGGGTTTTTGGTGGGCTACTATTTGGGCTAAAAATGGAGGTTTTTCATTGGGGTTTAGCAATGGTCGAGGGCTGATTTTCGGGGGCTGAAAGTGGGGGTGAAATAGAGTTGTTTTTGTGTTGATTTGTTGGCATTTTGGTGGTGTTTTGGAGCTAATTTGGGATGATGTTTTGGTGGTAGTTCGGGGATGCTGGGTGGTGGTTTTGGTGGTGATTGGGGCTGGTCTGAAGGTCATTTTGGTGGAGATTTTGGGGTTATTTAGTGTGGTTGAGGGGCTGCCCCATGGTGAGGTTTTTCAGGTGGTTTCGTGGTTGCCATGGTGGCGGCTAGGTGAAGAAGAGGATGGGAATTTTTCGGCGAGGTGAGGGAAAGAAGGAGAGGGGCTACTGGAGCTCCGGTGAGCTCTTCGCAAGAGAAAAAGATGAATAGTGAAACCCAAAAAAATCTAAAAATTATTAAATTCTAATCTAAATATTATTCACCCACACCGAATTATATACATATTTCATGCAAAAACCTAATGGGCTAGAAAGATAATAGGTCCAAATTATGGCCCAATTGGACTTACGCGTATAATTATATCTGAACAAGAAAAAAGAATTATAATATTGTGTTAAAATTCAAAATTAAACTAATTAAAATTATAATATTCTTAAAAAGAGAGAATTATCAAAAACTAATCTAAAATCCCCCAAAAAGCATTTTAAGCTAATTAAAAATATCAACGTAAAAAGTAAGAATTTTTCGAAGTGTTGGGCCGAAATTGGGTGTCAACAACCTCCTTACCCTTGTTATGATTTTGAGGGCAATCCATCACCTTATGCCCGACTTGCCAACAACCATAGAAAGTATTTGTTTCCCTCAAGCATGGGCCACTATTACCCCTACCACATTTTGGATGCCCACCATTAGGAACCACACCCCCAACACCTTGGGCCCTTGGAAAATCATTGGTAACCCTCTTATGAGAAGACCCTTGGCCTTGATGGAATCGGCCACCCTTTTGGAACTTCTCCTAAAAATGGACCCTCTTGGCCTCTTGACTTCTCCTCTTCTTCAATTTCTCCTCCTACACTTGTTTAGCATAGGTTATCAAACATGACAAGTCCATGTCACTTGTCACTAATCAACATGGCAAATTGGCACTCCTCACTAACCAAGTCGGAGTCGGCCACCAAATGTGGAGCATATTTTGAAAGTTGGCTGAACTTGAGGGCATTACTCCCTCACACTCATAGATCCTTGTCTCAAATTCATAAATTCCACCAACTTAGCTTCCCTAAGTTCAAGGGGGAA
>JAABOM020106277.1:0-25239 GCA_011800125.2 Solanum clarkiae
AAAGACTTAATTAATTTAGACAAATGAAATTGCATAAGTATTTAAGAATAATTAAAAATCTAAAAATAAAACACCCTGTTTTTTTTTTTTTTTTGGAATGAAAGTAAAATAATAAAAAATAACATAAATGGTTTCAACATGTTGGGAAATTCAATTAGATTAAAATTAAATTAAAGTTAGAGTTAGACATATAACAAATGCTTCAAAATAAGTAATAAAACACAAAAAAGTAATTAAAGTAACAATTTAGGTTTGGCAGAGCTAAATTCAAATCTTGTCCTAATTCTAAAGATTGAGCTTGCCTAGCCCATTAACTCCTTGCTGCTGCTCCTTTTGGGCTTTAAGTCCCATTCCTCATTATATACATCAATGTATACTTGATGTACACGGCTTGTATACCAGCCCATATGACCTGTATATTAACCTCCACTTGACTCGAATAAAATCAAAGCTGACTCAAAAAGAAACTAGGGCCTCCATGGCCCATTGAAAGTGCAATAGTGGATAGAGGAGTCCCAATGGATTCATGAACGAGCTTCATACAATAAAGAAAAGAAATTAATTTAATATATGAACAAAGATCTAATTTAAATGCAAGCAATTCCAAAAATAAGATTCATTTCCTGTAAGCTTTAATCAAGACATAGAAAATATTCAGAATGTTAACAAGGGATGGAAAAGGTTATAGTGCCAAATTTTGAACAGATAAGACCAAGTAAACATACTTTAAATCGGATCGAACTCATGATTAAGAAATCCTCATTCTTAATAGACAAAAATATGACCAGATGATAAGGGGAAAATGTGACAACCGAGGGACAAAGAGTCGAATGAATACAGCCACACATTTCATAAAAAACGTACAGCTGTATATACAATCCAGAAATCAGAAAAAATGCTAACAATAGACCAAGACTTAAATGATTATAGAGCTTGAAATTTTATAAAATTTTGTAAAGCTTAACCCACATGACACATTAAGTAAGAAGAGCTATTAATCCGAAAAAAGAACACAGATATGAGAGAAAACTAAGGAAACTAAGTCGAGGAATAATGGAAAACAACATATAATATCTGAACTAAACATTTTGATCTTTTGGTAACATAAAGACTGGACGGATTTAAACAAAACCAGTGAAACTCATTCCAAGAAAAATCTTATTTAAAACTGGAGCAATAATGGACCAACAATATCATTTCTACAGCAGTTACTTCAAGCATGGACAAATAGTAAACAAAACCATATTTTCCCTTCACAGTAACTTAAAACAAGTTTAATGACCAAACTTAATCATACAGTCAAATAAGAGACATTAAAACAAAGAAAAGGCACAATGGACTAAATGTCACATCCCAAAATACCCCCTATATGTATCTGGCACCCGCCCATACTATCTGTCGGGGGAACCAAATATTCATACACACCCAAACTATCTAAGCAATAAGGATGTATGTGCAACTCTAGAACTCATCAATACTCATAACAATAGAGTAACTAACAAATCAAAACCGCATATTAATTTATGAAAGGAAAAGGTCACTTAAAAAAATATCTCTAGCCCAAATCCCACAATAAGATCATGGAGCATCCAGTGGAGTGATATGAGTTTAACTTACGGGTATACAAACCCCAAAAAAGAAGAAAATCATAAGTTATACTAGATAGAGTTGAAGTAGTAGCCTCCACGAACAATGCAAAGGCTCACCTTAACAACAGAATCCATGGAAACGAACTCATCAACTACAAGTCTCTCCCTCTGCAATAGTATCTGCATTGACATATAAGTAAGGAGTGAGTTATATGTAAATATAACCTAATAAGATCCTCGACTCGCTACTTTAATACCCCTGGAACAAGAGTTATAAAACACATTTGCACATCGGATATACGTAAATAATATACACAGGTATATACTTAATAATAAGCTCAATAAGTTCAAACAAATGTGCAAAAATGGTCACTACATGTCTCAATTCAATCCAAACTCAAAACCAGCCATAAACGGCAACGAAGGAGATCAACCCATCACCCCCACAAGTCCATAGTAGCATGTATAATACTCTAAAAATATACTACGACAACATATACAAAACTCCTAACACATTACGGCAATATGGGTATTTGCCCCTAACATGTTACGACAACTAAGTATGCCCCTAGTAACCACATCACAATAATAAAGAAGGGTATTCAGCATTACACCACATATAACTCATGAAAAGTTTCGATATTATTCTTAAAAATAGCATAGCTAGTGTTTATCAAAGGAACACCAATTCTGTCAAGCACATGCTTGTCTCAACACATACACCAGATAGAGAAAAATATATTTTTCAAAGTATGTTTGAAAGGCAAGCACTAAAGCTAAAAGTCTCACTTACCTTATTAACGACAAGTTCCACAACCTCATACGCTAGAACACCCACCAAAACAGCCCCTACTTTTCTCAATCTATGAAAAAATATTGATTATAAAATATCAATTATGTTGGCCAAACTCAAGTCTCAATATCCCTAGCCTTCAAGTTTGGGGTTAAACCCTAATACCCAATACCTTAAATTATAAATTAAAAGTAAAGGTATTCTTAATCTCATTGTTAAAACCTAATTAGTGAAAATCCTGATAAATATGTTTTCAACTAATAAGAGCACACAACAACAACAAAATACCTACACTTTATCACCCAAAACAGTAGTTCAAAGATCAAGTTGATTCTATGAATGAATTTCCTAGAGTTCTCCTAAAAGAAGTGAAGGAATTTGCTCTAATTCTTTTTTTTTTGGAGCATAATAGAGCAAAAAAGAAAGGTTCTGTCGCTTCTTTTTCTTTTTTTTGGTTCTGCTGCGTGAAAAGAAATTAAAATAAAAGGGCTGGGCTTTTTTTTCCTCCAAGAATTATTAATGGTTAAAATTACCAATTAACTCCTCATTAAAAAAAATAAGGATTATTACACTAAAATAAAGTCAATTCATTTTTTAGACTTCACATAATGATATTCAAGTAAGCAAACCAAGCCACACTTCACTGATACATGACAAACTTGAAGTATAACAAATGATAGATACCCAAGAAATAAAGACAGAGTACCAATTAATGAATGCAATGACTTTATAGAGTGGTGAAACATCTAATATGCATTTTGACTTAAAATAGCTTAAGATAACAATAAGAATAGGACAAAATAAATAATGAAAAAGACTAGTGGAAGAAGACCAAGAAACACTTACGCAAAAAGCAAACAAATCCACAATAAACAACTAAATCTCCAGTACTTGGTGAAGTAGACCTACTCAGTAGAAACAGGAAGTATCATCCACACCTTAGTAAAAGTTATAAAGAAATAATGAATATCTTCCTAATGCTAAAGCACATATCTAAAGCACATAATCACCTATAGGAGGAGGAAAGATATCTTTGCAAAAGAGGTATGACAGTACATTCAGAAATTGGGTTAGCATGAAAACTAACGACGGTATTGGCCTTTACAAAGAACAACCAGATTTGAAGAATCAAGATCACATAATTTCCACGAGCTTTAACGCTTACAAAATGCACATCAAGTGACTTCTGCATATGAATAAATGACTCACAAATACATGAATGAGAAAGACTGATACAATTGTTGCTAGACTCTACATTAGACAGAAAATTAGGCCGATTAAAAGTCAAACAACTTATAATTTGAAACATATATGTAAACCACCAATTTAAGAAGAGGTTTGGCCAAAAGGGGTCATTAAAAACTTTCAAACAGATGCTAACAACACAAGGTCACTGTGACTAAACATTTTGCCACATAAAGGGAGAAAACAAAACTATTGCAACTGGATGCTTGACGATAACACGAACAATTCACTGGGAAATACATTCTAGGCCCAAAACAAGTTATAAACATTATGTAGCAGTGGAATAGAAACAAACCAGCCATTGGATTGACTAATTTGACTATTAAGACTAATAGAAATTAATTGAAGTCCTTTCAAGGATTAATGATATGAAATAATTAAATTAATTGCAAAATAATAACTCTTAAAAATAAAGGTGAAGTTTATCTGAGAAAATATTTTTTGTGTTTTCAAAAGCTAATTATTTCGAATTGTCCAAATTAAAAGCTTGATTATCAATTTATTCCGTGGAGGGTAAAAATTGGATGTCAACAACTATTCCTTTCTTTGGGTATAATCGATGTAAGAGATCGTGGATAAAGAAACTTGATAAATTCAATCTTTTAGCCGACCACATCTTCATCTTTTGAAAGATTCTTGGTGCGGACTTTGGAAACTTATGGCTGGTTGATCCCTGGTTTTGGGTTTACTACATATCTCAAGTTATATGAGAATTCAGTCCACTTGTAGTTCAAAATGCTTGATTTTGCACACGATTTTGAAAGATTTCAGAGCTATTCCAATATCGAATTTTGGAGAAATTAGAATGTCTGGGAATGAGATTTTGAGGGAAAATGTTAGAATACATCCGCGCTTTCAAAATTAAGCCCGCCTATATATCCTTGAACTCAGGAATCAGGCTGTTTATAGTTTGACTCAATCGGTTGAAAAGAAAATCTTCTTATGTTAAGATAACCTTCGATTGGGAAGAGTGACTAGTAAGTTGAGCATGAAAAAGAGGCTGAAAACTTCCATGGACATGATTTCAAAGCTCTTGGTGCATTGTCATTCAGATTGTAAAGATGGCCTTTGGTGAGAGTTGAAATCACCCAGGTGCAAATCTTAAATTGTAAACTCAAAGAAATACCCACATGCCTTCTAAAAAGGGTGTGGTTAGATTGTGGTGGAAATCATTCTCAGCTTGCATCCAAAGAGTTTGGCATTCCTCTTCAGACTATGTCCCAATTTGCTTTTAAGAAAAAAGTTCCACGTTGTGCTCATGTTCTTGCAAAACTTTAAACTTGATAATGCAATTAGTAAGCAAATATTAATTGTACAGAATACATAATAAACTCTTAAAAATGATACCTCTAGGCATGAATTTATAAAGTCGTGGCTTTGCGCGCATAAATAATTCAGTGAGATAAGAAAAAAAATGAACTTATGAAAAAATAGGTTTTGAGGCCAATGATCGATGATGATGATGTTTTTTTACTGATGATTAATGAAATGAGGCCATAAACTAAATGATTTATGAATAGGAGGCTTTCAGTCAAATGATTTATAATGATGTGACATTTAAATCAATGATTTGCAAAAATGAGGCTTCTAGAGCCAATGATTCATGAAAATGACATATTGAAAAATAATGCATTCTAGCAAGCATTGGTGCGAATAAATCAAAAGCATTTGTGCGACTATCTAAAAGCAATTTAAAGTATTTGTGCAGTGTAAAGCAATTGAAATTCATGTGAAATGCAATATTTAAAAGCACTTCTGCAGTGCATTCGAATATGCTGGAATATAGTTGTGCAACACAGTTAAACCTATTTGAAAGTATTTGTGCAGTGCATTTTTTGAACATATTTAAAGCATTTATGCGGTGCATTTGCATATGTTGGAAAGAACTTGTACAATGCAATTAAAAATATTTAAAAGTATTTGTGTAGCGCATTTAAATATATTTAAAGCATTTGTGTTGTGCATTTGCATATGTTGGAGAGTTCTTGTGCAATACAGTTAAAATATTTGAAAGCATTTGTGTGGTGCATTTGAATATATTTAAAGCATTTTTGTAGTGCATTTGCATATGTTGAAAAGTACTTGTGCAATATAGTTAAAAATATTTGAAAGTATTTGTGCAGTACATATGTATACATTGTAAAGCAGTTTTGCAATACAATTAACAATTTGAAAGTATTGATGCAATGCATTTTATTCCTTAAAAGATATTTAAAAATATTTTTTCCAGTGCATAAAAAAAGATTCAAAAACATCTATATAGAGCAGGTGTTTGTTTCATAAGTAATGCAAACCAGTCGACGTATAGTCCTTTCAAGGTTCTAAACGTCGGTGACTTCTTATTTTCTACTAGTTCTGACAAGCCAACACTCAAAGAAAAATTATTAGTTTGGGGAGGGAAAGGTTGATTTGTATTGACTTTGGAGTTCTGGATCTTCAAACTTCTTTCTTTAAGCTTTGTTTGGACTTGTTGTCTCCGTATATTCTAAATCTTAGATGATGAATAATAAAACTGAAAAATTATACACTTACGAATAATATAAAATATATAAATAAAGTGTCAAGGCCGAAAAATTTTCTGCCAAGTTTTAGATTGTGACATATTATGAAACGAAGTAAACGTCCTTCTCTGAGACTTCCTTTCTGCATGATCATTCAATTGACCACCTACTCCTTAATATTCTCTTGGTATTCTCTTGCGATAATGCCTTCGAAACTATCCTAATTTTGGTGAAAGAGAGGTATTACCATTCCAATGCAATGATACGAAGCTCACTATCTTACCAATCACAGTTTCTAAATACATTTCCTCAACAATTGAAAAGAAAGGTTCGAACCCTCCATGGGTTACGTACGTATCCAAAAGGAATCATGACATACGTAATTCCTCATAAAATGGGAAATATTTTCTAATAAAGTGACCGAAGCCAATATAGGTCGCGTATGTATCCCACTAAGGGAATCAGGCCAATACGTAATTCAGATATACATAAATGAAATTTTGCCAAAACAATACTGAAGACCAGACACGATATGGGTTTCCTATGTATCCCTCCTAAGGAATCAGGTCGGAACGTAGTTTTCAATACATAACAAACAACATTACATAAAAAATAAGATAAAAGCTTCTAAAGATAATATCTTTTAACAATATCTGCATTGATGGCTTTTGACAAATTTTTGCATCCATTTCTGTTAAAATCAATGCACCTCCGGTTAGTACTCGGTGAACCATGTAAGACCCTTGCCAGTTGGGTACAAACTTCCCTTTAGCTCCATCTTGGTGTGGAAATATTCACTTCAAAACCAGTTGTGCCCATTTTAATCTGCCTCAATTTCACCTTTTTATTGAAAGCTTTGGCCATTCGGTGTTGATAAAGTTGTCCGTGACAAACTGCATTCATTCTCTTTTCATCAATGAGCATCAATTGTTCATATCGACTTTGTGTCCATTCAGCCTTACTCAACTTGGCTTCTTGGATAATCTGTAGAGATCGAATCTCAACCTCCATTGGTAATACTGCTTCGGTTCCATAAACCAAAAGATAGGGCGTTGGTCCAGTTGAAGTCTTGATGGTGGTGCGGTAGCTAAGGAGGGCAAATAATAAATTCTCATGACAATACTTGTAATTATCAATCATCTTCTGCAATATGTTTTTGATATTTTTGTTGGATGCTTGAACTGTTCCATTTATCTGAGGTCGGTAAGGAGTGGAGTTTCGATGGGCAACTTTAAACCTCTCACAGATTTCTTGTATCAACCCACTATTCAAATAAGCTCCATTGTCTGTTATGATTGATTCGGGAACCCCAAATCTGCAGATAATATTATTGTGAACAAAATTTGCAACCAATTTCTTCGTCATAGGCTTGTACAAAGATGCTTCCACCTATTTCGTGAAGTAATCAATAGCTACTAGGATGAATCTATATCCATTTGATGCTGCTGGTCAATAGGACCAATGACATCCATGTCCCAAGCTACAAATGGCCAAGGATAACTCATCATATTGAGCTCATTTGATAGAACTTGAATCAAATCATCATGAATCTGACATTGTTGACATTCTCTCAAAAAACGAATGCAGTTTGTTTTCATGGTCATCCAGAAATATCTCTTCGCAGAACCTTTCTTGCTAAAGTAAAACCATTCATGTGTGGCACACATGTACCCCCATGTATTTCTTCGATCAACTTGCTCGCCTTTTGAGAGTCAACACATCTTAGTAATCCCAAATCTGGAGTCCTCCTATAAAGAATTTCTCCACTTAGAAAAAAGTGAATTGCGAGCCTCCAAAGTGTTCTCTTTTGAATGTTGCTTATGTCATCTAGATATTCTCCTTCTTTGAGATACCTTTTGATGTCATATTACCAAAGTTCTCCATCTGGTTTTTCATCTACATGAAAATATGCCAGTTGATCTTGAACATTGATCTTGATCGAATCTATGTAATTTTTGTTTGGATGTTGAATCATAGGAGCCAAGGTTGCCAAAGTATCTACAAATTCATTTTGAGCTCTAGGAATATGCTTGAATTCTATCCTGACAAATTTCTTGCGTAATTCCTTCACGCATTGAAAATATGAGAGTATCTTCATATTCTTGGTGCTCCATTCTTCTTGTACTTGGGGAATCAATAAATCTGAATCACCTATGACCAACAGTTCTTGTACATTCATATCAACAACAATTTTGAGTCCAAGAATACAAGCCTCATATTCTGCCATATTGTTAGTGCATAAGAACCTGAACTTTGCTGAGATCGGATAGTGTTGACCTGCTTCTGAGACCAGTACTGCCCCAACACTAACTCCTTTAGAGTTTGTAGCACCATCGAAAAACATTCTCCACTCTGGATATCCCTCTAAAATATATTCTCCAATAAACAAAACCTCTTCATCTGGGAAGTAAGCTTTAAGAGGCTTATATTCTTCATCCACAGGATTTTCAGCAAGATGATCAGCCACTACTTGTCTCTTGATAGCCTTTTAAGTGACACACACAATGTCAAATTCACTTAGCAAAATCTGCCATTTGGCTAGCTTCCCAATAGGCATAGGCTTTTAAAAGATATACTTGAGCGGATCCATCCTTGAGATGAGAAAAGTGGTATATACATACAAGTAATGTCTTAACTTTTGTTCGACCCAAATCTAGGCACAACAAGTGCATTCTAACAAAGTATACTGAGCTTCATAAGGTGTAAACTTTTTGCTCAAGTAATATATAACCTGCCTTTTCCTCCCAATTTCATCATGTTGTCCCAACACGCATCCAAATGCATTTTCTGACACGGACGAATACAACAACAATGGACTCCCAGGCTCCGGAGGCACCAAAATAGGCGGACTAGACAAATACTCCTTAAATCTATCAAAAGCTTACTGACAATCTTCTGTCCGTTTGGTAGCAGCATCTTTCTTTAACAATTTAAAGATCAGCTCACAAATTGTAGTTGATTGCGCATAAATCGACTGATGTAATTAAGGCGACCAAGAAAACTCATTACATCCTTTCGACTTTTTGGAGGAGGCAATTCTTGGATAGCCTTTATCTTTGAAGGATCCAATTCTATTCCTTTTCTACTCATAATGAAACCTAATAACTTGCCGGCAAGGACGCCAAATGCACACTTTGCAGGATTTAATTTTAGATTGTATTGCCTTAACCTATCGAAGAACTTCCTCAAATCTGCCATGTTATTTAAGCTTTTTTGTGACTTGATAATGACATCATCTACATAGACCTCAATCTCCTTATGGATCATGTCATGAAAAATGGTAGTCATAGCTCTCATGTATGTTGCCCCTGCATTTTTGAGTCCAAAAGGCATCACCCGATAACAATACATGCTCCAAGGTGTGATGAATGTTGTTTTCTCTGCATCTTTTCATTCATAAGAATATGATGATAGGCTGCAAAGCAATCAACAAATGACTGCAACTTGTGCTTAGCACAATTATCAATAAGTATATGAATGTTTGGAAGAGGAAAATCATCTTTTGGGATGGACTTGTTGAGATCCCGACAATCTACACATACTAGGATTTTTCTGTCTTTCTTAGGCACTGGCACTATGTTAGCCAACCACGTAGGATATTTCGTGACTCGAATGACATTAGCATCAAATTTCTTAGAAACTTCTTCCTTGACCTTTAAACTCAAATATTGCTTGATCTTTCTTGGCTTCTGCTTTACTGGAGGGCAGGATAGATCACTTGGTAACTTATGTGAAACAATGTCTGTGCTTAACCCTGACATATCATCATAAGACCATGCAAACACATCCATATGTTGTCTCAACAACTCTATGAGTTCTTCCCTTTAAGTTGGAGTCAAATAAACATTGATTCTTGTTTCTCTTACCACCTCCAAATCTCCTAAATTTATTGCCTCACTTTCATCCAAATTTGGTTTTTCCTTGTTCTCAAAATATTCACACTCTTCAGTCAGCTCTTCAAGATGCATATCTTCTTCATATTCTGCAAAATCTTGTTCACTGTCTGAGGTTTGTTAATCAATTTCATAACATGTCACATTCTCAATGTTGGCGGGTTTAATAGTTTGCTTGCTGAAAGAGAGTAGAAGAGAAAAAGAAACAAAAATAGAATAAGCTTAATAACTTTAAAGATCAAAATACGAAATTTAAAACAAAAGGTATTTTAAACCAAAAGCGTAGTTGAGATTTGACATAGGAGCTTTCAAAAGTTGGAGGCAAAACACATAAAATTCATGAACATGATTCAGGCCTCAATTTGGTACCATGTTGTTTAGATTCTAATACAATCATCTACCAAGATTCCTGGAGAATTGGGGAATGGCTACAAGTCCAATTGTTCAAAGCATCTTCCATCTTAACACTCCATATGGTAGGGATCTTAGTGCAATCTTCCACGATCACATTGCTTTCTACTTCTTCAATGAACAGGTTTTTAATTCCTTCCATGAGGTTGTCTTCAACAGCTTCTTCTGATCCTCGTACAACAGATGCTTTGAAAAATGACTGATTCAATGATGGGATTGGTTATGGAAAAGGACTGTCACTTTTCCTTTTGAGATTAACCAATGAAGCTTCTTCATGCATAGTCTCGTACCCTATACCAAAGGTGTGTTTCTGACCGAGCAACTGAATTGGTTCCACTATTCCATCAAAATTCACTACAAGACCTCGACCAGGCACAAACCCATTTTTCAACAGTTCCCAAGCTACCATCATAGGAGCTTGTGGTAGTTTCATCCTTTTGAGTTGAGTAGAACACATGATCTCCCTAGTATGGAATACAGACCTATCTAACTCTTCCAAATTCTCAATCATAGGGATTGAGTTGTATCGATGCACTGAATTACTACCTTCTCTTTGAACAATGATTTCTCGATGATTCCAAATAAATTTCACAGTCTGGTGTAGAGTAAAAGGAACCGCACCATCCATGTGGATCCACGGCTTTCTAAGCAATAAATTGTAATTAACAGATATATCCAACACCTTAAATTCTACCATAAACTTCCCAAGCCCAATTTGTAGTGGCAAGTTAATTTCTCCAATGACTCCTCTTTGAATCCCATCAAAACCTTTAACCCTCACCTGACATTCCCGAATTCTCCTGATATCAACCCCTAAAGCTCGAAGGGTAACAAAATGACACATGTTGACAGCAAAACCATTATCAACTAGAACTCTAGAGACAAACTTATCACTGTACCTACTGGTGATATTCAGAGCTTTGTTGTGTCCCAGGCCTTCAGTGAAAGCTCATCATCACAAAAAGAAACTTTATTAGCTTCCAAAACCTATCTCACCATGGATGAAAAATTCTCGCTTGTTGTCTCGGATGGAACATAAGCCTCACTCAAAACTTTTTCCAAAGCACATCTATGAGTTGTAGAACTCATCAATAATGCCATCAGAGAAATTTGAGGGGGAGTTTTCTTCAACTGTTCAACAATGGAATACTCCTTGGTTGGCATTTTTCTCGAAACTTTTCCACTCTGGCCTCTGCGACTACCTTTTTCTGGGTTATTTTCCTTAGATGGCCCTCCTCGTGCAATTTCTTCAGAAGCATAGCAACGTCCAGATCTTGTCATTCCAGTTGCAGCAGTCTCGACAACTATCTTCTCCTTTTCTTTGACCTTGCATCAGTCAAGTAATTCTAAGGAATTGCTTTAGGGTCCAAAGAAGGTGATTGAGAGACTAAGGCAGTTATTTGAGGCTTGGGAACAAAAACTTCCACCTCAATTGGCACTCGCAGTTGGACTGTCACTATGGGAGCAATAAAGGCTGATGTCACAATATTTTCTCCTTTCGGACAGATACAATGGTCCCTTCCAAAGTACATTCTTAATCAATGGTGATCATGTTCATATTTCCATGATTTGGCAGAGGATTGTTGTTGCCATTAAGAGCATCACCTTTGAGCTGAATGACTCCTTCCTTAATCAACATCTCAATCTTATCTCTGAGAGTGAGGTAATTTTTGATATCGTATCCAGCAACTCTAGAATGATAAGCACAATGTTTACTCTTGTCATACCATCCTAGAAAGGGGTTGGGAACCCATCCTGGTATTGGTTGTAGAAATCCTGCAGTTCTTAACCTTTCATATAGTTGTGACAAAGGTTCAGCTAAAGGGATATAGGTTTTGGTTGGTCTTTTTGGGAAGTTTGGGCGGTACCTGGGTGCATTTGATAGATGAGTTTGTGGTGGGTTGAGATGGGTGCATGGATTGATATTATGGTGTGTTTGGATAGATAGGTGCTAGGGGAGGATGATATGTTGATTGGGCGGCGTAAATTAGATAAGGGGCAGGCGAAGCCTGGTAATAAGGCTAAGGCATATGTGTATATTGACCATAGTATAAGGATTGTGGCAGTGGATTTTGGTAGGCTAACATTTGGTTAGGCCTACGTTCCTGGATGGTGATGACAACAGATACTCCATCTTTCTTTTTCGTAAAGGTTCCTCTAATTGAATCTGACTGAATTGCGTTATTTTTTGCTTGTAGGGCTGCCAGGTTAGTAATTCTTCCTGACTTGATTCCTTCTTCCAAAGCTTTCCCAATTTTAATAAGATCTGTGAATTTTGCACCTGTCATAAGAAGTATCTTTTCATAATACATGTTATCTTGAGCTTTGATAAATATGTCCATTTCATTTTCATCCATGGGGGGTCGAACTCTAGCTGCTTCAGATCTCCAATGGATGGCATACTCATAAAAGGTTTCAGTTGTTTTCTTTTTCAACTTTTCAAGGCAAGATCGATCCAGAACAATCTCAATGTTAAACCTAAACCTTCCCATAAAATTCCATCATTTTGCTCCAATTATGCCACTTCTTAGGGTTTTGCTCAATATACCAAGTTAATGCATCTCCAGTTAGACTTCTAACGAACAACTTCATCCTTATGGCGTCATCTCTTCCTACTCCGACCAACTTATCACAATAAGACCTCAACTGATTGAGAGGATTTCTTGTTCCATCAAACAACACAAATTTCGGTGGCTTGTATCCTGCATGAAACTCAATATCAGGATGAACACACAAATCTTCATGTTCAAGCCCCTCATATCCCTTGTAAACTTGGATGTTTTTCAGTGCTTCCTTCAAACTGTGAAACTCTCTAGCTATGTTTTCATCTGCTCTTGACCTTTCCCTTCTCTCCATTTCTTCATACGGTTTGACTTCTGGTACAGTTCGTATTTGGGAAACACAAGGTTAAGCTTCTACTACATATACTTATAGCATATATTGCGTATTAATTACAATGTGTGCCACCTGTATATGTTGGGTTGCTTGGTATTATTGGGTGAGTGGTAGTTTGAATGGGAGAGATTGTTTGGATAGGTGGAGTTTGGGTTAACAAGGTAGTTTATATGCATGGATTTTGGACAAATGAGGAAGTTTGGGTAAGTGGAGTCTGGGTCAGTATGGTGGAGGGTAATAGATTGATTTGTTGTGAGCTACCTTGTGGTAAATTGAATTGTTGGGAGTTGGTAGCTTGTTTAAGAGTAGTTGAGTGGGTTTTACGAAGGGAGGGATTTGGTGGAATAGGAGTAGTTGGGTCGGTTTTATGAAGAGAGAGATTTGGTCGAGGAATATCAACAGGCGGAAAAGATGATGAGATGGTTGAATTCGTTCCCTACTCAGGAAGTGTTGTATTCAAGCTGATGGACAATTGGTAAGACTTCGAAGTCGATTTCATTCTGCATGCTAGCCATTTGTTGCAATAGGCTAGAGATACGCTCATCATAAGGAGTTAAATTCCTTCCTTCTAAAGCTACGGGTTCATCCCCTGGAATATTGACAAGTCCCAGACCACTTTGATCACATGCATTTGAATTAGTCATATTTGTGGACAATCGAGCTTTTGACCTTGTGTAGTATGGGTGATTCGCCAGCTTAGAGTCAATGCAAATTAACCTTTTGGAAAATAATGAAAAACCTCTTTCCTTCTTTATCTATGGAAGGAGAAAAAGAAATGTTAGTATAAAGAGGAGAATCATTGCTTCAATAACATCAAATAATAAGGCAGATAATACAAAAAGGGAAAAAACATGTATTATATAGCAAATAAATCACATAGTCAATAAGTACGTCCTAGTATGCAAGAGACCTATTTAATGCCGGAGGTAGGCCCAACGAATTGAAGGATGTGTACCAATTTAAAGGCAAAATATTATTCGCAAATTACTTCATTGATAAAATACGACATAGTGAAAATTTTCAAAGTGTTTACAAAGCATAATGAAAGATACATCTACATACTCTTACAAAGAAAAGAAAAACAATACAAAAATAAAAGCAATCCCATGCAAGGGATAATAAAAGATCTCATGTTGTCTCGGTTCTCCCATCAACCCTTGCCCTTTTTCCTGTGTCGACCTCTTACCATATTAAGTACCTATTTTCCCACAAGTAGTCCTTCGCCAACTGAGCTTTTTCTTGAAGATCTACTTCTTCCATAATCTGACTCTGTTGTTCCGGGCGATCGTCCAACCTAACTATGCATTCTCTTACTTTATTGAACTCCTTCTTAAGCTGCTCTATAACCCTTACATCCTCCAAATGTCGACATTGATGGGCCAAATAGTTCTCTTGATACCTTTTTTGGAGTCGATGAAGTAACATTTGACTTTCGGCTTCAACATCTTTAATATAATAATGTACATTTGGGCCGAGTTTGACAGTTCCAGCAAGATTCTCCTTCAGCCAATTCTTATACGCACTGCTACACTCGGCATTGACCCTGTTGGGAACCTTATTACCTGCTACTCTCCAAGTCTTCCATCCTCGAATCATCATGTTAGCGAAGGATACTTGACCGTTCTTGTGGTCTATTGCAAATTTCCTCATGTCTCCTATTTGAGGGGTGACTTGTTTATAACCAACTGCCTGAGAAATCGACCGGGAGCATATGGTTGGGCCCCCTTAAGTCCGGCTAGTACCAAGAAAGGAAATTTTTGACTTCAAATCACAGTGTCGTTCACGACTAGATTATAAATGGCCCAGTGCACATTCTCGTGCCATAACTCACTTAGTATTGGCATCCAGAATCATTGTCTATTTCTCGCTTTGAAACGATTCAAGTGTAGCCATGTACTGTGAGAAGAGAGATGATCCCATCGATATTTTTTCTAGCTTTATAGGGTCATGTACTTTAAGTAGGTACGTCATCATCCACCATTTAAGTATTAGATTACAACCCTGAAAGAATCGACTCCCGTTTTGACATTTATCTAAAGCCCTATAGATGTTTGCAAGAATCATGGGTGCTAGGGTATAATATCTGACTGACGCTTTGAAGTCTACCCCATAGAAGATGGCATGAGTGACTAATATCATACTCGGATGAATAGTGTGGCCTAGATTTTGGGGGAAAACCATGGACCCCAATAGGTATACCGCAAAAGCGAAAGCTTGTTTTTCTACCCAAGTTTGCTCGGAAACAAATTCCTCTTTGAACCTTTCATAACCATTAATATGCCCGAACCAGTAGTATAACTTTTGAAGTGGAATATTTGGATCTTTTATTCTAGCCATCCAATCAACGTTAACTAATAAAAATGCCCTTTTGATCTCGCTTGTACCCCATAACTCTGGAATTAGAATATCTTCGTCTGGCTTAGATTTTCTTTTGTTGCACATGCCTACACTTTTATAACTCGCTACTACTTCCTCTGTGGTCGGAGTCAATTCTACATCTCCAAAATGGAACACCATGCAATCACCATCCCAAAACTTTATCATTGCACCAATTAGATCTGGCCAATCATCCATTTCCATTAGAGAGGATAAGTAACCTATGTGCTTTTGGACTTCTCTTTTGTCAAACTCATTCATTCTTGCCCACCACACCTTGAGAAGGTGACGAGGTTAAGTTACCATGCTAGTCCTTAAAGGTTCGTACACTTGAGACATCCTATAAGATAGAAACATAGGTTAGTCTCTCCCCGCCTAGGTGATAATGGGTTTAAATTAAACTACACATCCTTCAATGTAACACATAAATATAGTTGTCTTATTGGCCGTGGGCCAAATAGACTCAAGGTGGGCTACTAATGGGCCCAATACTCCTTGGGTATTAAGTCAGCCTAGGCAAATGCTTAAAAATAGAGATTTGGCTTCGCTCTACTTAGGTGTCTAAGAGTGGGCTTTTGATAGACTGGGAACCCAGGCGGACAACCTGAGCTGGAAATCATGACAACCATTGGATGCATCGCGAACTAATAAATTGTCACTTTCTCCAAAAGGGTTAAGTATTTGAAAGTCTAGTTGCGGGTTTGCAAAACCATCCTTTCAAATTTGCAAGACAATAAGAAATATGCCATGAAATGCAAATAATAATGATAATTTGAATTTAAACAAATAAGAAGCAAATAAAGGAAGCACAAAATGTTACTAATTATTACAACCTGGATAGTTAGTCAAACAACTTAATCTAATGGTTAGAACCTAATTAAAGTCCACAGCAGAGTTATCATTTCTGTTATTGTGAAAAAATGACTTGGTTTCAAAAACTCGATTTATTACTTAATTGTTTTAAGTAAACCAAATTTTCAAAATTAAACAGAGTCGCCACCTAATTTTAAGAATAATTAGGAAACCTTTAAATCATTTTAAAAAGACTTGAATAGAAAAAATCCTTTTAAAATCCAAAGAAAAAGGTTTTGATTCACATTTTCACTTCGAAAAGGTTTTACGTACTTAAAATGGATGCTAACACGCGGTTATCCGACGATTAGGAAATTTTGACTAACTCTGAAAATTTGATTTAAAGGATTAAAAGAAAACCTAAAATATATTTGAAAATTCTAAAAAAAAAAAAAAAAGAAACTCAATGACATTCTTTGACTAATTAAACTAAATGTCCAAAATCATTTTTATTATTATTTTTTAAAAAAAGACTTAATTAATTCAGGCAAATGAAATTGCATAAGTATTTAAGAATAATTAAAAATCTAAAAATAAAACACCCTCTTTTTTGTTTTTTTGAATGAAAGTAAAACAATAAAAGATAATTTAAATGATTTCAACATGTTGGGGAATTCAAATAGATTGAAACTAAATTAAAGTTAGAGTTAGACATATAACAAATGTTTCAAAATAAGTAACAAAACACAAGAAAGTAATTAAAATAACAACTTTTGGCTTGGCAGGCCCAAATTCAAATCTTGTCCTAATTCTAAAGATTGGACCTACCTAGCCCATTAACTCTTTGTTGCTGCTCCTTTTGGGCTTTAAGTCCCATTCCTCGTTATATACACTAATGTATACTTGACGTAGACGGCTTGTATACCAGCACATATTACCTGTATATCAATCTCCACTTGACTCGAATAAATCCAAGCTGACTTGAAAAGAAACTATGGCCTCCATGGCCCATTGAAAATGCAACAACTGATAGAGGAGTCCCAATGGATTCATGAATGAGGTTCATACAATAAAGAAAAGAAATTAATTCAGTATATGAACAAAGATCTAATTTAAATGCAAGCAATTCCAAAAATAAGATTCATTTCCTGTAAGCTTTAGTCAAGACATAGAAAACATTCAGAATGTTAACAAGGGATGGAAAAGATTATAGTACCAAATTTTGAACAGATAAGACCAAGTAAACATACTTTAAACCAGATCGAACTCATGATTAAGAAATTATCATTCTTAATAGACAAGAATATGACCAGATGATGAGGCAAAAATGTGACAATCGAGGGACAGAGAGTCGAATTAATACAACCACATATTTCATAAAAAAACGTACAATTGTATATACAATCAAGAAATCACAGAAAATGTTGACAATCGACCAAGACTTAAATGAGTATAAAGCTTGAAATTTTATAAAATTTTGTAAAGCTTAACCCATATGACACGTTAGGCAAGAAGAGTTATTAATCCTAAAAAAAGAACACAAATATGAGAGGAAACTAAGGAAACTAAGTCGAGAGATAACGGAAAAAAACATATAACATTGAACTAAACATTTCGATCTTTTTGTAACATAAAGACTGGACAGATTTAAACAAAACCAGTGAAACTCATTCCAAGAAAAATATTATTTAATACAAGAGCAATAATGGCCAACAATATCATTTCTACAGCAGCTACTTCATGATAAGCATGGACAAATAGTAAACAAAACCATATTTTCCCTTCACAGTAACTCAAAACAAGTTTAAGGAGCAAACTTAATCATGCAGTCAAAGAAGAGACTTCAAAACAAAGAAAAGGCACAATGGACTAAAATAAAGTCAGTTCATTTTTTGGACTATACATAATGATATTCAAGTAAGCAAACCAAGCCACACTTGACTGATACATGACAAACTTGAAGTATAACAAATGATAGATACCCAAGAAATAAAGACAGAGTACCAACTAATGAATCTAATGACTTTATAGAATAGTGGAAACATCTAACATGCATTTTGACTTAAAATAGCTTAAGATAACCATAAGAATAGGACAGAATAAATAGTCAAGACCAGTGGAAGAAAACCAAGAAACACTTATGCAGAAAGCAAACAAATCAACAATAAACAATTAAATCTGCAGTACTTGGTGAAGTAGACATATTCGGTAGAAACAGGAAGTATCATCCACACCTTAGTAAAGGTTATAGAGAAAATACGAATATCTTCCTAATGCTAAAGCACATATCTAAAGCACATAATCACTTATAGAAGGAGGAAAGATATCCTTGTGAAGTTTTTCGTGTGGATCGAGAGGAAGATTGAGAGGAACGAAGGTTAGGGCTGAGAGAGAGAACTTGGGAAAGTGAATCTTATTCCCAGTCTGAAAAAATCTGTACAAGTACAAATGAGGCACTGTAGCAGTGGTTTTATACTTACACTGCCATATTGTCTAAGTATCTAAGTATGTATCTATGTATTTATACAAGTATGTATATACAGCATACTATACTCTCTGTAGTGTACAGCCTGCCACATGGAATTAATTCCCAATAACTAATTAGCTTCCTATATAACCAACTCCAACTAATTAACTAACTTCAACTCATTCCAATCAATATCTACTAACTAAGTAATCTCAATACCTTGCGAAAGAGGTATGACAGTACATTCATAAATTGGGTTAGCATGAAAACTGACGACAGTATTGGCTTTTACAAAGAACAACCAGATTTGAAGAATCAAGATCACATAATTTCCACGAGATTTAACACTTACAAAATGCACATCAAGTGACTGATGTGACTTCTGCATACAACTAATTGACTTACAAATACATGAACGAGAAAGACTAATACAATTGTTACTAGACTCCATATTAGACACAAATTAGGCATATTTAAAGTCAAACAGCTTATAATTTGAAACATACATGTAAACCATCAGTTTAAGAAGAAGTTTGGTCAAAAGGGATCTTTAAAAACTTTTAAACAGATGCTAACAACACAAGGTCACTGTGACTAAACATTTTACCACATAGAGGGAGAAAACGAAACTATTGCAACTGGATGCTTGATGATAACACGAACAATTCACTGGGAAACACACTCTAGGACCAAAACAAGTTATAAGCATCATGTAGCAACAGAATAGAAACAAACCAGCCATTAGATTATCAAACCAAAATTCTATTTACCCTTTTGAGACACTGAAAAGAGGCCAGACTTCAACGTAAATGTGTCCCAACATGCTAGAATGAAATTGAGGCATACCATAAAATTATTTAGAAGTGATACAGCCTTATCAACTCAATAGAAGCTAGGTCTTGTTCATAAAAATGCAAATAGAGAACAGACCTATAGTTTCTTTACAGTACTCTTCTGACGCAGCATTTCGACCAATAAATATAAGAACAGCCTATACTGAAGCACAGTCAGTAACCGCGCTAAAAAATTGAGACGAAATGCAACAATGTCATAACGACAAATGACCAAAACATAATAGAGCTTGGGATATTTCAAAGTAATATCACCATTCAACTCTTTGTTCGACTGACCTAGTAACAAATAAACCCAAAAAATCACTATTATGTATACCACAATCAGACAACTCATACATCATTAAAAGAGAAAACCATAAAACACGAATGAGGATGTTACCTCTTGAAGGGAAACAAATTGAGATGTCAATGAGCTACCGGAATCCCTCACCACCAAAACAAAATCTTGGACAACCTTCCTTGATTCTGAGGAACCTCTGATTTCGAAAGGAAACTCCAAAATCGATTGAAATCTCTTAAAACTAGTTTAAAGGGACTGAATGCTTTAGTCTTTTTTCTGGATTAAAAAAAAAGGCCCAATGTATGCCTTTGAGGGTAATCACGGTTCTCCCAGAATGATGATGAATAAAGAATTTATATAGGGAAGATCTAGGGTTCGAAACAGGGGAATTTGGGTCGAATTTCTTGGGATTAGTGTTGGGAATTTGAATTTTAAACTCCCTCTCTTAACAAGGAAGCACGCTGAGTTGTTGATGGTTCTGAGGAAGAAAGCACGCGTGAAGTGAGATGGGTTGCGGGCATTAAAGTTTGTCAGCTTTGTCAAAGGGAGCATTGGAGGAATTTACGGGTTGTTGGTTGATTGGAGAAGAAGAAGATATGGAGAGTAATGGTTGATTAAAGAAGAAGATACGGGGAGTAATAGTTGCACGTGAATGAAGAAGAAGAAAAAGAATTGGGAATTAGGGAGTTGTGTAATCAAGCACCTTACAAATTTTTGAAAATAAACCATTTGGGCTGGATATTTGGGTGCTTGGACTAATTTTTAGTCCAAAAGTGGACTAAATTGATCTGAAAAATGGGTTAAACGGGTAGTGGCATTGTTTTAAAATTCGACCAATTCGATTGCAAGTTTGGCCAATTAAATATAATCACATCGCATTAGATCGACTAATTTGACTATGAAAACTTAATTCAAATTAATTGAAAAGTTTTCAAGAATTAATGATCTGAAATAATCGAATTAATTGTAAAAATAACTCTTAAAAATAAAGGTGAAATTTATCTGAAAAATATTTTTTGCATTTTAAAAGCTACTTATTTCAAATAGTCCAAATTAATAGCTCCATAATCAATTTATTCTGTGGAAGGTAAAAATTGGATGTCAATAGCTGTAAGTAAACTCGATAAGAGGTAGATGATCATACCAACTTCATTTGACTTCCAAGACATAAGCCGTCAATATATCCTCAAGCATTTGAATTCTTCTTTAGGCTTGCCCATCACTTTGAGGATGGAAGACGGTATTTAACTTCACAATAGTGCCAAGACCCCTTTGAAAAGATATGCAAAAGTGGGAGAAGCATTTGAGCTTCACGGTCTGATATAGTGGACAATGGAATCCCATGCAACCTCACCAACTCCTGAATATATAATTTGGCATAATCTTCAGCACTAAAGGTTCTCTTTACCAATAATAAGTGAGTTGACTTCATTATTCGATCCACTATCACCCATATGGAGTCAAAATGTCTCATGGTCTAAGGAAACCAAACTATAAAGTCCATATAGATCTCTTCCCACTTTCAAATGGGAATTTCAATGTCTTGGGCTAGGCGTCTCGGCCTTTGATATTCAACCTTAACTTGTTGACAATTGGAGCACATGGACAAAACCGTTGTTATATCCTTCTTCATTCCGTTCCAACAATATACCTCTATTAGGTCTATATAATTTTTGTAGAATTGGGATAAATAGAATAGGGGAAACTGTGAGCTTCTTGCAATTGCAAACCTCTCAACCCATCAACATTAGGTACAGATACTCTATCTTGGTAACGAAATACCCCATCTTCCCCTTTGAGAAGACCTCTATTTTTCCTTTCTTCACCAATGCTTTTATTTCTGCAAAGGTGGATCAAGGACTTATTTATACTTGACATAGTTCATCAAAGAAGACTCAGAGCCATTTAATACCATCACACCACCATTGCCAGTGTCACTCAATCTTACCCCCAATCTAGTCAACCTATAAAATTTCTTTGCTAACTCCATTTTTCATCATCTTCAAGATGTGACACACTACCCATGGATACCCTATTAAGTGTATTTGCTACCATATTAGCCTTGCTCGGGTGACATTTCACACTAATGTCATAATCCCTAAAAAGTTTGAGCTATCTCTTTTTCCTTAGGTTGAGGTCCGTTTAGGTGAACACATGTTGGAGACTCTTATGATCGGTGAAGACATCAATATGAACTCCATATAAGTAATGACACCATATATTTAGTGCAAACACCATGGTCATAAAATTCAAGACCATGTATTGGATAATTCTTTTCGCGCACTTTCAATTGCCTTGAGGTATAGGCAATCACCTTCCTATTTTACATCAACACAAAACCTAAAACCAACCTATGAGGCATCACAATATGCCATGAGTTCCTTGATTCTCTCTGCCAATGTCAAGATTAGAGCCGAGGACAATTGATTTTCAAGGTTTAGAAACTCTTTACACACTCACCCATCCATACGAACTTTACTTTCTATTGAGTCAACCTAATTTATGGTGATGAAATAGAGGAGAACCCTTCAACAAATTTTTCATACTACCTGGCTAGGCCAAAGAAACTTCTAATGTCCGAAGGAGTCAATGGTCTAGGCCAATTTCTCACTGCTTTCGTCTTCTTAGGATCAACTTTGATTCCATCACCCTACATCATATACCCAAGGAATACAACTTCTTTCAATCAATATTCATATTTGTTAAACTTAGAAAACAATCTTTCCTCCCTCAAGGTTTGCAACACAAATAAATGCTTCATATGCTCCTATCCGCTCTGAGAAAAGATCAAAATGTCATCAATGGACACTACAACAAACATGTCAAGATATGGTTTGAATATCTTATTCATGAGGTCCATAGAAATTACCAGCGCGTTGGTTAGACCAAAAGACATCACCACAAACTTGAAGTGTCCATACCTTGTTCGGAAACCCATTATGGGAATGTCACACTCTCTCATCCTTTATTGATGATATTCAAACTGTAAGTCAATCTTTGAAAAGTGTTTAGGTCATTGTAATTAATCCAATAAGTCATCTATCCTTGCATGTGGTTACTTATTCTTGATAGTAACCTTGTTGAATTGTTAGTAGTCTATGCACGTTTGGAATGACCCATCTTTTTTCCTCTCATAAAACAACGAGGCATGCCATGAAGACCTACTTGTCCTAGTGAATCCCTTCTCCAATAGATCCTTCAATTACTCCTTTAGTTCTTTTAACTCTATTGGGGCCATTCGATAGGGGGAATGAGATAGGTTTAGTATCAGGCAAGTGATCTATGCCAAAGTATATTTCTCTTTCAAGAGGAACACCGAGTAATTCATCTAGAAAAATATCAAGAAACTCATTTACAATTGGAACCGACTCAAGAGATAGGACTTCAGAAGTGACATCTCTAACCCTTACTAGGTAATAAATAGACCCCTTAACAATTATTTTATGGGGTTTGAGATAAGAGACAAACTGACATCTACAAGTAAAACTACTACCCTTCCACTCAAGAATAGACTCATTTGGGAATTGGAATTTGTCCCCACGAGTTTGACAATCTATTAGTAGGAAGCGTGCAACCAATCCATCCCAAGTATGACAACAAAATCAACTATGGAAAGCTTTATTAAATCACTGGGGACAACTTTATGCAAGACGGACATGGGAAAACTCCTATAGACTCTTTGTGCAACAACAGGCCCTCCTATAGGTATACAAACTTCAAAAGGCTCACTTAGGACTTCGGGGCATACTTGGAACCTATTTGCAAGAAATGGAGTTACAAAGGACAAATTGACTCCCGAATCTAATAATGCGTATATATCAAAATCATAAATTTTCAACATACTGGTAACCACATCTAAAGTCTCTTCCACCTCTTGGTGTGCATGCAAAACATAGAACCTATTGAGTCTTGGAGCACATTAAGCTTGACCACCTTGGCCTTGGGGCCTAGCACTCCCACTTCTATACTCCTTGGCATAATGTACAGAATTTCCATATTTGGAACATGCATTGGAGCCGACTAGACACTCCCCTTTTTATGGAGCCTTTTACACTTAGAATATTTGGGAGAAGCTTGTGCACCCGACCCTCCTTGTGGCTTAGGATTAACCCCATTATCTTTTTTGAACCGAGGAATAAGGGATTTGGTTTACCCTTGAATCATATTCTTTTGCCCACCTTGGAACTTGTAATGGCCACTACCTCTTTGGTGGGAGAATCCACGACCATCCATTCGAACCCGCTTGGACTCGCTTGCATTCTCTCTTAATTTCTCCTCTTCAATTTGCTCTGCATATGTCATTAAATGGGAAATATCCATCTTTTCTATGAGCATTTCAGTCTTGCACTCCTTGGATACCAATTTGGACATCCTAGAGATAAATTTGCTCATTCTAACTTGCGGGTCCACCACCATGAATGGTGAATATTTAGAGAGATTTGTGAATTTCAGTGAGTATTCCCTTACACACATATGGCCTTACTTAAAGTTGATGAACTCTTGTACATTTGCTTCCCTTACCTCTATTGGAAAAAACCTATCCAAAAATGCATATTCGAACTCTTCCCACTCTATTTGTCCCGCTCCTTCACATTTTTCATCGACCCTTTAATCATACAAAACTTTTTCCACACCTTTAAGTTGGTAGACCATTAGCTTAGCCATCTCTTTTTATGGCACCCCTATGAAAGCCACGATCCTATATACCTCATCAATCAATTCCATTGGGTATTTCTCAACTTTAAAACTATGGTACTCTAGTAGCTTCATTCGCACAAAATCCTAGACCCTTATCACTATTATAGGTGCTTAAGGAGGAAGTGCAACCTCTAGGTTAACTAGGTTGGCCATGACTTGGGCCAACATCATAAAAGCGACTCAAAACTCTGCATGTGTCACTCCCTCCTCTTTTGGCATGGGAGAGGTTTGGCCTTCATTCACTTCTCTCGATAAAAGAGCTCTTTTTAATAGATTGATCTGGAAATAACAAAGGGAATATCATTAGATAAGCAAAAATCTTACACCCCCCCTAAAGGCCTGACATGAATTATTGTAACACCCCACATCTTACCATACTTATACTATACAAATGAAATATGACATGATTTGGTTAAACTAGCACTAGTTTTCAAAAGTGTTTGAA
>JAABOM020106288.1:0-25237 GCA_011800125.2 Solanum clarkiae
CATTCTTTCTCCTTGTCTCAAAACAGAGACTACGAAGAGATATAGAACCCCCACTATTGGGGTTCTTCTCAATTCTTTTTTGCTCTTCAATTCCTTCAATAATACTAAAATTCTTTGGGTTCTTTTTCGTTCAGCATTTGCAAAATATAAAATATCGTAAGTATTTCTTTCAATGAAAAAATAAAATTATTTCCAAGTAGTCGAATGACTATAGCTGTCAAGATAGACTGATGCAATCTAACCTAACCTAATGATCATGGGCTACAAAATCGAGCAACAAAACCTGCCTTTCATATGAAAAGGTTTTTGAAATGTAAGTCCAATTAACCCAATCCTAAATGAGCTATTCTATAACTCGTGAGCTAGCTCTTCTTTTTCTATTTTTTAATGTGTAAATTTTATAAATAACATTTATAAGATACTTTATTTCTAGTTATGACACGATTTTTAAACTTCAAGTTCTAACAATAAAATATTAACAGGTTGCAACATTTTTTAATATAATAAATTAATAAAATACGAAACAAAAAAAATTAACGTATTGATGATTATGTATTAGTTAACATATAGTAAGGAGTTTGTAACTGAATCAAATATTTATTTTTCTTAATTTACGCAATTAGTACAGGTTGTTTCCTTAATTTACTCAAATTAGTTCAATCAATTTGTTATCTGCCTTCTTGATTTTTTTTTTTAAAAAACTTTTGATCTGTTATCTTCTTTGTTATCTGTCTTATTGATTTTTTTTTTAAAACTTTTGATCTATTATCTTCTTTGTCTTCTTACGCACACCATTTTCTGATCGTAGTTAATTGATTTCATTTTTGAAATAATTTTTTTTTCACTATTCTCATGGAAGTGAAAGATTCTCACTCAGGTTATGATTCTTTTGAATTTTTTTGTGGTTCATAAAAAATAATTTGAAATAAATAATTTTTTTTAAGTTTATTAAAATTGAGAAATCTGATGTTGTATAATAGTGTTTGATTTTGTTGAATATAAATATATTAATATTGGTGTATGTAATTTTTTTTCAAAGAACGATTTTCTCGGAGTACCCTTCATTCGAATGATATACAAATTCATAATCTATGGCATGAATTGTCACGCCCCGAGCCTACACCCTAGACGTGATCGACACTCGGAAACCATTTCTGGTCCCCAAGCGAACCACTTGGTCTGACTACTTACTCAACTGAATACTCACAACAGTGGAAAAAGCCATAAAAGCAACATACTACTTTAGAAATTGTCTGCATAAGCTGAATATAAACTCATAAGCAATATTTGAATATATGAAAACTAAAGTACTGACTCATGATCTATGGAACCTCTACTAAAGCTATCCGAAAAGCTACTGGGACAGGCCCCAAGTAACCCAAATCTAAAAATAAGACTGAAAGAAATAACATAATCCAAGAGCCTCGGACTAAGAAGAGGCCTCACCACTGTCTGGAAGCTATCAAGTTTTCAATGGAGCGGCTGCTGAGGAGCTCAGTCACCTGCGTCAGCATCATAAAACGATGCAGGTCCTAAGGATGTCAGCACGTGGAAGGTATGGTATGTAAGATGGCCAAAACATTTAAATCATGATGTCATAATATGTTATAAAAGACATGATTATACTCATCCATGAGTTAAAAATAATCATAAGACTATATGCTGAAAATAACATGCTGAAAACTGATAAGTAAAACTTAGTTTCTTAGCTTGGGGAATTTCTCTAACCGACAACCACCACTATGAGCTTCGTGGTGATACAATGTCTTGCCCACACTGTCAGAGTCATCCCGTACTTTGCCAAGGTAGGGATGAATAACTAGGGGAATGGATCCATCCTAAACTGGCCATCTCAATGGCTAATGAGGAAGATCTGTAGTACAATCCTATCATGTGATGTCTACACAGTTTCTGAGCTTGCGTAATTTATTCTACTCTCACCCATATCGGTACTCAATACTACTCCCAAAATACTTTATATAGCTCATACATAAATGATCATAAATTCTTGAAATCTGGTTTTCTTGGGGACTTAGCCCAGCTTACTACTTAACTTTCTCAACTGGAATTTTTAATGTTACTGAAACTAGTATTTTCATGTACTTTCAAACATACTAGATTTCTCAACTAAAGCATTAAGAAGAAAATCATTCATTAATATATAATGTACTCAGCTAGAATGCAAGAATGATTCAAGAAAAGGATTTTTTTAACTTGTCTTGAACCATAAGCTTCTTGGGTGTTCATGAAACCCATATGAAATTCACAGGAAATCTTCTATAACTTTAAATATTGAAATCAATATTAAAGAATCAAGAGTCCTCAATCTTTATCAAGAATCTAGGCATACATGAAGAAATTCACTAACTTTACCGGATCTACATGAATGTAATCTCAATCAAGACTTGAACTTACTTCTGGGATGAAAACTACATTTATACTTTCTAAAATATTTTAGAATAATAATTTTAGAGTGGCCTTACATACCTTGGAAAGAGATCTGGGTGAATTGGAGGAACTTTCTTGAAGAATTGGAGAGAAATCTTTGACTTTCTTTACGCTCGAATTTTTCTTGGAAGGGTTTTTGAACGAATGAATGTGAAAAAAACATTTTTGGACCTTAATACGACTTAAAACGTTTAACTTAAGATTATGGGGTGTGGGAAAGGTCGAAACCACACTTCTCCATTAAAGAAGAAAAGATCGCTAACGCACACTAGTATGTTATTACACCTTTTCACAAAAATTTCCAGTTTTCATCGAATCTTTGGAAAAACGTAAGTGTGGCACCGCGTCCTCTCCGCGTCGCAGAAGGGGTGCAAAAATTCCACTATTTTAAGCTCACTTGGACAAAAATAATTTGCACTTTTTTGAGTTTTTATCGAGTCGAGGCCATTTTCTAACTTGATTTTTCACAGTGATCACAAATCGGTCTCGAATTTGCAAATAGAGCAAGGAAAGACACGTTATGCGTAAGGTCAATTCTAGGGGTATTTTTGTCATTTTACTAGGTGTTACAATATCCCCCTTGGGATCATTCGTCCTCGAATGATAAATACGAACAAAGCTAGCTCAAACCACAAGATTTCCTTACTTAATAAACATAAGTCTTCGAGGTGAAAAGATGAAAGTTTACCTTCAAGATCCTCATTTAGGCCATCGAACAAGTGTGAATACTTAGCCTTCATATCCTCTTCTACTTCCCATATGGCTTCCTCCACAAATTGGTTCCTCCACAGAACCTTCACTGAAGTAATCTCCTTGGTCCTCAATTTACGAACTTGCAAGTCTAATATTTGCATCGGAATCTCTTCATAAGACAAGTTGTCCTTAATCCCGACACTTTCAACTGGGACAACTAGAAAGGGATCTCCCAAGCACTTCTTAAGCATGGAAATATGAAACACCGGATGTATAACACTTAACTCTGCTGGTAACTCTAAATCATAAGAAATGGTACCACCCTTCTCAGAATCTGATATGACCCAATATATCATGGGCTGAGCTTCCCCTTCTTCTGGAATCTCATAACTCCCTTCATTGGAGATATCTTCAAGTATACTTAATCGCCTATCTCAAACTCCAAATCCCTTCTTCTAACATTTCTGTAAGACTTTTGTTTGCTTTGAGATATCTTGAGCTGCTCTTGGATAACCTTCACTTTTTCCATATCCTGATGGACTAGATCAAGTCCTATCAACCTTGCCTCACCAACTTCAAATCATCCTATGGGTGATCTATACCTTATCCCATAAAGAGCCTCATATGGTGCCATCTGTATGCTAGGGAACTCAATCAAAGGTAAATGATTATCCCAATTACCTTTAAAGTCTATCACGGAAGATCTCAACATATCCTCCAGGGTCTGTATAGTTCACTCTGTTTGCCCATCTATTTGTGTATGGAAAACTGTGCTAAGATTCACCTTTATACCAAGCCTCTTCTGAAAGGACTTCCACAACTGTGCTATAAACTGAGCTCCTCTGTATGAAATAATGGATATAGGGACCCCATGCAGCCTAACAATCTCCTTAAGATAGAGTCTGGCATAGTCCTTAGTTGTATCAGTCGTCTTGACAGGTGGGAAGTGCACTGACTTGGTCATTCTGTCTACTATGACCCATATCGAATCATGTTGTTTACGGGATCGAGGTAAGCCTGTTACGAAGTCCATATTAATCATCTCCCATTTCTATTTCAGAATCTCTATATTCTGGCTACACCACAAGGTATTTGGTGCTCAACCTTAACTTGTTAGCAATTTGGGCATCTAGACACAAATTCTGCAATGTCCTTCTTCATACCGCCCCACCAATAGACTTCCCGCAAGTCTCTATACATCTTTGTTGCACCAGGGTGGGTAGATTATCTGGCATTATGAGCCTCAACCAAGATCCTATCTCTAAGACTGTCAATATTTGGCACACACAACCTGCCTTAGTATCTCAGGACACCATCTCCCCTTTTTGAAAACACTAATACTTTCTGCTTGAACATCTTCCTACATCTGGAGGAGAATGGGATCCCCGTCTTACTTTTCTTTCACTTCTACCACCAAAGACCCATTTCTGACAATGGCTCCACCTTCGTCAGAATCTTCAATCTGCACCCCGAAATGGGCTAGTCTGTGAACCTCCTTAGCTAACTCTTTCTTTCTATCTTCAACATGGGCTGTGCTCCCCATGATCACCCTACTAAGAGAATCAACAACCACATTAGCTTTACTTGGATGATAGAGGATACTCATATCATAATTTTTCAGCAGCTCTATCCACTTCCTCTGTCTCAAATTCAGTTCCTTATGGACAAACACATACTGCAAACTCTTGTGGTCCGTGAATACATCCACGTGCCCACTATAAAGATAATATCTCCAGATCTTCAACACAAACACCACCGCAGCTAGCTCAAGATCATGAGTTGGATAATTTTTTTCATGAATCTTAAGTTGCCTGGAGGCATAGGCTATCACTTTACCTCTCTGCATTAATACACAACCTAAGACAACTCTAGAAGCATCACAACAAACCACGAAATCATCAACCCTATCTGGTAGGGATAAGACTGGGGTTGTAGTCAGCCTATTCTTCAACTCTTGGAAGCTCTTCTCACAAGCTTCTGACTACTCGAACTTGGTCTTCTTCTGAGTCAACTTAGTCAAGGGAGCTGAAATAGAAGAAAACCCCTCTACAAATCGTTTGTAGTACCCCACCAAGCCCAAGAAACTTCTTATCTCTGTGGGAGTTATGGGCCTTGGCCAATTCTTCACCGCCTCAATCTTCTAGGAATCAACTGGATACCATCACCAGACACAATGTTCCCCAGAAACTCCATAGACTCCAACTAGAACTCATACTTAGAAAACTTAGTATATAACTACTGATCCTTAAGGGTCTGAAGGATGACTCTAAGATGGTCTGCATGTTCCTCCTTCTTACGGAAGTAGATCAGGATGTCATCTATGAAGACAATAACGAACATATCTAGGTACGGCCTCAACACCCTGTTCATATGATCCATGAAAGCTGGTAGGGCATTTGTTAGCCCCGAAGGACATGACCAAAAACTCAAAATGGCCATATCGACTCCTGAAAACTATCTTAGGAATGTCTTTCTCTCTAACTTTAAGCTGATGATACCCAAATCTAAGATCTATCTTGAAAAAACAGGTAGAACCCTGAAGTTGATCGAATAAGTCATCAAACCTGGGAAGAGGATACTTATTCTTAATGGTGACCTTGTTCAATTGAGGGTAGTCTATGCACATCCAAAGAGGACTATCCTTTTTATGCACGAAAAGAACTAGAGCACCCCAAGGTGAGGTGCTTGGTCTAATGAAGCCCTTATCTAAGAGATCTTTCAGCTGCAACTTTAACTCTTTTAGCTCCGAAGGAGCCATACGGTATGGAGGAATAGATATGGGTTGAGTATCTGAAAGAGTGTCTATCCCAAAGTCTATCTCCCTATCAGGAGGGACTCTGGGAAGATCCTTGGGAAAGACTTCTAGGAACTCATTCACAATGAGAACAAACTGAGGAGCTAGTGCCTCTGCACGAGAATCCTAAACTTTGACTTGGTGATATATACACCCTTGGGAGATTAACTTTCTAGCTTTAAGATATGATACAAACTACTTTTAGGAACGACTGAGCTACCCCTCCACTCTAAGACTGGTTCGTTGGGAAACTGAAACTTGACTACTCTGGTTCTGCAATCTACGAAGGCATACCCAGCATAAAGCCAATCCATGCCTAGGATCACATCAAACTTTACCATATCCAACTCCACCAAATCAGCTATAGTAGTCTCATGATAAACAGAGACTAGACAACCTCTATAGATTCTCTGGACTAAAATAGACTCTCCAATAGGAGTAAAAACACTGAAAGGCTCAAGAAGACACTCTGGGTTGACCCCAAACTTCACAGCTACATATGGGGTTACAAAAGACAATGTGGCTCCTGGGTCTAATAATGCATAGACATCATGAGTAAAGATTTTAAACATACCCATAACCACATCTGGTGAGTTTTCTTGCTCTTGTCTGGTATCCATGGCATACAAGCGGTTTGTGCCCCTGCTTGTCCTTGCTGTAGTGCCCCTGTGAGGTGGCTTAGCTTGCGGTGCTGAAGAAACTGTCTGTGATCTGGTATCTCTCATATTCTGCTTCCCTATAGGACAATCCTTCAAGAAATACTCCACCTAAATACACTTGAAGCAACCATTCGTGCCCACGAGGCACTCTCCGGAATGAGACTTACCATACATACCATAAGTAGGATAGCGGTTTGGTCCTTGAGCTACACTACCCTGTGACTGGCTAGTCAAAAACCTATGATGCTATGATCCTTGCTCATTCCTGACCCTCAGTACATGCATTGGGGGATGAAGGTGCTGGTCTGGCTGTCTTAGGCTGGAAAGATGAATGATCTCCACCTCCAGTCCCTCTCTTACCTGACTCCTGGCCTGATGTCTTGGCCCTCTTACTCCTAAATTCTTCCCTGTCCTGCATCTTCTCCCCCTCTACTTGCTGCACATGCATCATCAAACGGGATATATCCATATCCCCGATCAACATTGCATTCCCTGCCCTCTTTCTTAGTCATTCGAGAGAGCCCGAATATAAAGAGATCCATCCTAGTATACATCTCTGCCACAATAGCTGGAGCGTAATGGGTCAGCTGAGTAAACTTGAGGCTGTACTCCCGTACACTCATATTCTCCTGCTTTAAGTTTAGGAATTCTCTTACCTTAGCCTGCCTCATCTCTCTTGGAAAGTACTGTCCCAAGAAGGCCTCCTCAAACACTGCCCAAGTAACTGCTGGCGCCCCCTCTGCCTTGCTCCTCTTCCACTAATCGAACCAAAGTCTAGCTACCACCTTAACCTGATAGGCAGCCAACTCAACCGGCTCAGCATCAGCTATACGTATCACTTGAAACACATTCTGAAGCTCCTCAATAAAATTTTTAGGATCCTTCTTCACATCAGACCCCTCGAACTCTGCTGGGTTCATTCTTAGAAACTCTCTAACTCTGGCGGTATCCACCCCATCATTCCTGCCATTTACCTAGCAGCCTCCCTGAGTAATGATTTCCTGAGCGAAGTTTTGAATGGCCTGACGAAGCTCAGCATTAGATTTGTCATCTTTTTGTGGCTGCTCCACAGGCATAACTGGGCCTGTAGGCTCTTCAGGGATTCGATTGGGCTGGTTTGCATTCCTTCTAGCTGGGCGTCCTCTGCACCTTACTAGTATGTTTGCTTTGTGAGAAGGCATGATCTGAAAACATGGCGTGGACGCACAAGTTAGAAAGGACTTCACGGAGATATACTCTGAAGCATGAGACAAGGAATAACAAGTAATGATGAAACTTCCTAATGTCCCGTAGCCTCCCTCCTATAGATGTGGCGCATTTCACACACATAATACGAACTCTACTAGACACAGTTCCATAAGCTCCCTAGGACTCTTAAACTCTCTATTCTGATACCAAGTTTGTCATGCCCCGAGCCTACACCCTGGAAGTGGCCGACACTCGAAAATCATTTCTGGTCCCCAAGAGAACCATTTGGCCTGGCTACTTACTCAGCAGAAGACTCACAAATATGGAAAAAGACATAAAAGCAACATACTACTTTAGAAATTGTCTGCACAAGCTGAATATAAAACTCATGAGCAATATCTGAATATATGAAAACAAAAGTACTAACTCATGATCTATGGAACCTCTACTAAAGCTGTCCGAAAAGCTATTGGGACAGGCCCCAAGTAACCCAAATCTGAAAATAAAGACTTGAAATAAATAACATAATCCAAGAGCCTCGGACTGAGAAGAGGCCTCACCACGGTCTGGAAGCTATCAAGTTCTCAACGGAGTGGCTGCTGAGGAATTTACCAACCTCAAGGATAGAGGGGAGAATTTACCTTCAAGATCATCAGAAAAAGGAACGAATAGAATACAATAACCCCAATACTTAGATACTCAAATAGTCAACTCAAGGATGAACATCAACTTAATGTAGGGACTCAACTAGCTAATGGGCATCACATCCATATTGAAAAGAAGGTACCATTTCGAACACTTCCATCGAAATTTATAAAAATTCTAAGAGAAGTCTATTGACCTAACATAAGGATAGAACTACTATATACTAAAAACTCCAACTGTTGGCCTTCAACGCAACCACTCTCCCTAAACTATGCTCTTTTTCTCGAGTTATATCCTTCATTAACTGAAGCTTGTAGCTCTCATTATCCCCTAAGTTTATTGTATACTCTTATCATGTTCAAGCCTACCTCAAAGTCATAATGTGCTACCCATAAGATGATCATACTTATACCTTTCTAATCCATAGAATTGTGTTTTGCACTTCCATTGATAGTTCCTTGTAGAGATTACTATTTCTATACATCTAGTTGGAATCCATTGTAAACGTCATCAATAGCCTATAACTATCACTCACTCAATAGTGATCACACATTCAAGCTTATCTTTCTAATCACTTCATAGCTTCTTGGACACTAACATTACTTAGAAATCTTTAAACTTTTTGATAGCACCTCTATACCCATAATCTTAATAACTCTTATTAGGAGGCATCCCGATTTACTCTTATTTATTTGTTATATATCACAAAATCTTATCTCCCTATTTTTTTTCTGCTTGCAACCTTAAATGGGATAGACATACTATAACTGTCATCATAGGTGACACCCATTCTCTTTCATCTATCACAACTCATCTACTATCATGAACATCACTATCAATACCAAAAGAAGGAATTATTAGAAGGGCTTAGAGTATAATATCATAAGCACGATTCATTAAGGAAATCTGATATGAGAACGTAATGTAATATGATGCCACTAGTGTTTTAGGGCCTATAACTAGTTTATGGAATTGTGTATACTGTGAAACTTAGGTTTGATCTTGGGTAACATAAGGCTGGAAACTATTAGTTCATGAGATAAGATCAAAATTTCCGAATAAAGTTATCACTTCTCACTTTAAGAATTGAGCATGAACATGGATCAACATGAAGTACATGGGTTTGAATCATGGGCATGGTGCTCTTGTATAAGACAAGAATAAAGTAATATCACAATGAAGTATAAGGAATATATTATAGAAAAGCATTGATGTCTCATTCTGATCAACTTAACACTATCAAAAGCTTAAGATCTACTTTGACTTATTACCTTAGCATCTCCCCCTCAGCTCAAGTGTCACCTCTCTGAGTCTGTGAACTAGTTCTCTTCGCTAAGCTATAAGTACCACCCTTCACACAATTGCGGCACCACTATATACAGAATGTTTATACCCTTCAATTATTTACTACTCAAAGATATGAAATCACTGCTAAAACTTTCTTCTGATATACCAACTTTTAACTTTCTTCTATCTTTATAGGCGTCTTCCATTACTTGCTACTCTTATTGGCATAATAGCCATTCTCTATGCCTCTTATGATCTATCATCCTCCTTTTTAGTCTGCTAACACTCATCTTCTATGTTCACGTACATTTGACTGAAGAAAACTTGGACTATAATGGGAGATTTCTCATTATCTATGGCTATCTCTCTTTGACCCAACTCTTAAGGGTAGTAGAGAATGTCTACGTTAGCCTACTCCAAATTGACAACTCAAAATATACTATCTAGATTCTTGTGGTAGTCATAACTTAGGGCTTCATACAATTTACACTATTATTGCTACAGATCTTAAGCCTCTTGTTATCTAACGAGTTATCCTCAATCCACTATTTCTACCAAAGGGGCAACTATACCACACTCATCCATGACATTCTATGGGGTTCCTCTTAGAGCAACTCTCTAATTAAGACTATCATTGTCACAATGTTATCTCCCTTTTCACACTACTCCTCAAAAACTTAGGGTCTAGTACTAACATGTGCATTACACACTCCTATCATATCACATCAACTCATAACCACTAGGTAAAATTTTAGAAAGCTAGACCTACTAAAATCTCATAGCAAATGTTTAATCAACACATCTCACATTTATAGACTATCTTGGATACATATCTTAGGCCCTTTTTCTTATCTAATGACTTATCCTCAATTCACTATTTTCATCTAAGGGTCACAATCACCATACTCGTAACCACACTTCTTTCGGGTCAGCATCTTAATTTTTCACTCATGCTATGTCAAGTCTACTAGAGAAAATATCTGACTAATAGTATTACTCTCATCTTGCCATTCTCCATTTCATAATACTCACCTAATGTTCAAGCTTAAGGTTTAATACCAAATATGTACATCCACACTTCTTATATGCTTTACTAACTCTAAACTATTAGATGAAGTCAAGAAATATTGAAGCAGTAAATCTCATGGTAAGAAATCAATCTTTATCTCATGGTCTATCTAAGTATAGTCTATCATCACACTCTCTTTCACAAGTTAGATAATATTTACTCATCCATTATACCTTCTTACCTAGCTAAGCTCATAACTTTATAAATCTCATATGATTCTTCTTTCAAAATCATGAGCCTAGTTTAGATCTACCACCTTATGCCTTCTGTTCTTATATTCAACACAAATACTTATCATTACTAACACAATGCTACATCAATATCAACTCATTTCGTATTCGAGTGTACTCCATCTCATACTAACTAACAGCTCTTCTTCTACCTTATCATGGAAGCTAGGGAGACATATACTATCCTTTAACTAAAACTTAGAAGGGTCTCAACTTATCACCACATGACTATTAGCTATCCACTTCAAGCACTTTCTATTCCCACTCTTCATGATTTCTATATCTTTCTAGTCTAGGATCATTCTGTAACATATGTTTTAAAAAGGCTTTCAATCATTTTCTCTTAAGGGGAGGGGATGCTACTAAGTATTAGAGGCATAACTTAACTTTCCTCTCAAGAATAACATCTGAAGAATGATTTAGGAAACAAAGTCTGGAAATACATCATATATTGCTCTAGCTCAAACACACAATTAATATAAATAAGAGTGCATTATTATGGACCGATAAACTTAAGCACACTAGTTAGCTCCTCTCAAACCTGGTGTAGTCTCTTTGCTTTCTGAAAACTTTATCTGAAGGTAACTTATTAGTAAGGATCTGAAAATTTTTGTTCAACCCACCTTAAATATAAAAGGTAGTCAAACGAATCTAGAAAAAGCATGAATCTGGACAAATTTCTTAGAAAGTAACTCTACTGCACGATCAAGAGCCTGAAAGAAGGGAAAATCTTCTCAGATGTCAATAGTCCCTCATTTATAGAAGTAGGGACCTCACAACCATAAATAAGGTCCTACAGATATGGCTTCATAGATATCCTAGGACACTTGAACTTTGTGCTCTAATACAAAGTTTGTCACACCCAGAATCTACACCCTAGACATAACTGGCACTCGGGAATCATCGCTGGTCCCCAAGCGAACCCTTGGAATGGTAGTGTAACTTTACATGCATGTAGAAGCTTTACAAGATGAACCTTTTAAAGTATTAAATAAAAAGTCAAGGAATCCCAAATCAAGCTTTATACAAAGTTGAAAATGTCTTTTCATACAATTAGTAATAATGCTTAAAGTGTCTGAATGGGAGGACTAGACTAACTTACTAACTCTATCCATGAAGCCTCTACTATACTGAAGATAGGCGCCACAACAAGAGCTATGACTATCTGATCGTAAAATGAAAGTATACAAATTAAACTAACAAGAGTCCTTTGAAAGTGAAGAGGTCTCACTAACTGCTTCTGGAATACTGTCTTACTGAATGCCTGATATAGGTGTAGTGCCAGTCCATACCAAGAATTATATCAAAGTCAATCATCTCAAACTCAACCAGGTCACCAAGAGTATCCTTATGGTAGATAGACACTACACAACCTCTATAAACTCTCTTGGCTATGATAGACTCACCAACAAGAGTGGAAACAGGGAAAGATTGAAGCAAACATTCAGGAGAAATCTCAAATTTTCTAGCCACATATGGTGTCACAAAGGACACTTTTGCCCCTGGATCAAGAAAAGCATAACAATCGAAGGTAAAGACTCGAAGAATACTCGTTATGACATCTGGTGCAACATCTAGGTCCTGTCTATTCCCCATTGCATAAAGATAGTTCGTTCCTCTACTTGTCCCTGGTGTGGCACCCTTCTGGTTACCCTAGGTGGTGGCATGGTAGTAAAATATGAAGCCCTGTTGCCCAAAAGTGGGCAGTCTCTCAGGAAGTGACATGTCTGTCCACACTTGTAACAACTCGTTTCCTCCGTCCTTGCACTCTCCCAAATGGATCCCTACCACACTTCCCACAAGGTAGTTTCCATCTTGAGCCAAGGGTCACACTGGCCTGCGAACCCTGTGCTCTAAAGTTTGACTGCCTTTGTGATTTCTAATCATACCTGATGTTTGGGATTGGTACACTTGTTAATGATGTTGCATACCTCGAATGCTTCTTTCAAAAACAAGATTTGTCTCCCTTATCCTGCTTATGCTGGCTAGGATCATGCCAATCCATGCCAAAAATCAGCAATGCTACCTTGCACTCCCTTTTCACATGTTTTCCTAAGCCAGACACAAACTTTCTCATCTTTGCCCTAATGTCCTGGACCATCTCTGGAGCATACCTGGACAACTTAATAAACTTGAGGATGTACTCCTTTTTGGTCATCCCCTCTTGCTTTAAGTTCATGAACTCTTCAATTTTTACCTCCCTTAACTCTTGGGGAAAGAAGTGGTCGAGGAAAGAACTCTCAAACTCATCCCACTCAGTAGGCTCAACACTCTCACCCTGACTATTGCCACATCTTTAAGCTGATATGAGGCAAACTCAACTCCCTTAATTTTAGTCGTATGCATAGCCCTCAACATCTTGCACTGTCATGCCCTGGGAGGGTATCCTAGGCATAACTGGCACTCTGAAACTATTGCTAGCCCCCAAGAGAACCACCTAGTCTCATCACATTTGTTCAGTCAGTTGATCAGTGGAAGACAATAAAGAATGACAATACTATCAGTGCCTACAAGGCTAATCAATTACATATATCACATGAAAAATGATTAAGGAAAAAACTTGATTTAAATAGAAAAAGGGGAAAAGAAAACCCCACCATCAACCATCATCTGTCTATGTCTATGAAGCCTCTATAACTATTGTCTAAGAAGGTACTATGACAGGCCATGACTACCACAATCCGAGAAAATACTTAGACAAAAAAAGGAAGAACCATCCTCCAATGCAGGGGAGGACTCACCAAGTCTTTGGCTCAAAAGTCTGTGAACCTCAATGATTCGCCTGCTGAAGTCCTCTGTCTACTGAATCTGCATCATAAAATGATGCAGTACCAAAGAGGTGTTAGTACGTGGAATGTATTGTATGTAAAATGGACTAAAGTAAACAGTATAGGCAAAACAATATAATACGACATCAACTCATTGGTTACTCAACCTCAACTCAGGATAAGGAATATGACACTATCACATCACCATCAGTTAAGACTCATACCATCACATCAACATTAGATTACTATCAAGATAGAGCCTATCTGGGAGTTTCTTTAACCGAAAACCATCACCTATGAGCCAGTGAAGATACAATGAAGAGATGCCGTTACCACATCTATCCAGTACCTTGCCAGGGTAAAGGACGAGTCTATCAGTGGATCCATAAATCTATTATGTCCTCTTATGGGACAAAGGAAACATCCGTTTTCAAGGTACAATCCTCTCTTCAGCTGGCCACTTAGTGAATGAGTGCCAGTGGGACTCACTCTTACCCATTTCTTTGCTCAATAATCCTCCCATGACTCGACATGCTCATAAGTCTATCAATATCAGAAGGCCTATACAGTCAGCCTCTCTCTCAGACTAGGACATCGACTCACCTTGTTATCTATAAATTCTAGGAATTTAGGACGTTTGTTACAACATCAAGTTCAATCTCTGAAAGACCCTAAGGGTCTTATTCTCAATCAGTTCTATCAACATTACCATCAACACTTACTCAATTCAAGACCCGACCACATCACTCGATCACACTTATATAATTAAGGCTCTAGACATCTACCCCTAGCTTCATTCATGCAATCTTTAGCAATTACAGATGTATAGTTTATACAGTACTTCAAATAATCAATTAAGCAAGTAATTCAAGTTATGATGATCATCGAGTCAAGAGAATGTATGTAGATTAATAGTAGCTTTCAAGATAACATGCAAGATTTTGTAAAAGAAGATTCATCACTTTCAACTATCAACCTACTACATTCAATGGGGCACATGTGAGAACAATCCCATGTTTTGGGTAGCCTTTACATACTTAGATAAATAAATATTATGATTCTTCAAAGAATTGGACCCAAACTTTGAATCCTCCAAGCTTTCTTGTCTCCTCTCTCAAGATTTCTTCATGTAAAAACTCAAGAAAAATAGATTTTAAAAAACCTTAATCGATATTAAACGATTTCTAAACACATTTAGTGGACTTAAAATAGATTAGAAATACCCAAAATATCCTTCCCAAAATTAAAAAAAGTACATCACTAAAAATGCACTGGTCCGCGACGTGCCAGGGGCGAGAACCGGTGTATTTTTCTCCATAATTTTTTTGAACGAATTTTAAACTTTCCGTCAAAATTTTTTAAAAAATTAGAAGTGTCACCCGCACCCTATCTGCGTCGCACTAGGGGCATGGAATGACACTGTACACTACCTCATAGATTGTACACTATTTTCAAATTAATTAGTGAAAATTATTTTTTGATTCGGTTGCTTTAAAATCGGCTTGAGTCCATTTTCCCACTTAATATTTTGTGTTGATCGCAAATCCGGTCTCAGATTTTCCATCGAAACTTTGGAAGATGAGTTATGTACATGATTATGTTTTAGGGGTATTTTGATAATTTTACGGGGTGTTACATCATCTTTCCCTTGGGATCATTCGTCCTTGAATGATTAGGAAAGGTAGGATGAAAGCACGAGCAGACTCAAAGCTCATCTCACCCCTCTCTCCAGAATTCTCGAACTCTCAACTATCCATAACTTATATATCTCTGTCTTAGACTCAAGAATAGAATCCACACATTTCCTCAAGAATGGAAATTTCAGTTATATTAAGGATAGGGACATTACCTTCGACATCATCATTTTTTGGCACAAATAGGTGCGGGTGTTTGATTTTCATCGCTTGTTCAGTTTCCCATGTCTCTTCTTCAACTAGCTGGTTCCTCCATAAAAGTTTGACGGAGGCTATCTCTTTGTTCCTCAGCTTACAAACTTGTCGATCAAGAATGTGGACTGGAATTTCCTCATAGGATAAGCTATCCTTTACTCCTGTACTCTCAATACAGATAGCTAAAGAAGGATCTCCCATACACTTTTTTAGCATTGAAACATAAAATACCAAATGGATTCCATCTAGATCGAAAGGCAAGTCTAACTCATAAGCAACATTCCCAATCCTCCTCACAATCTGGTAGTGTTCGATATAGCGTGGACTCAACTTCCCCTTCTTATCAAATGTCATGACACCCTTCATGGGTAACACTATTAAGTACACCCAACCATCCACCTAAAAACTCCAAGTCCTTTCTCCTCACGTCAGTGTAAGACTTTTGATGACTTTGCACTGTCTTGCACCTTTCTCTGATAAGCTTCACCTTCTCCATGGACTGGTGGACAAGGTCAGGTCTAATCAATTCAGCTTCACCAACCTCGAACCAATCAATCAGTGATCTACATATTCTCCCGTACAAAGCTTTGTAAGAGGCCATTTGAATGCTGGAATGGTAACTATTGTTATAGCGAATTCAATAAATGGCAGATGATCATCCCAATTCCCCTTAAAATCAATTACGCAAGATCTCAGCATAACCTCTAAGGTTTGAATGGTGCGCTTTGCCTAGCCATCTGTCTTTGGATGGAAAGCCTTACTTAAATTTACCTTGGTACCCAATCCCTTCTGAAAAGATCTCTAAAATTGGGAGGTGAATTGAGCTCCTCTATCCGAGACGATAGACAAGGGAACCCCATGTAACCTCACAATCTCACGAATGTATTACTAGGCATATTCCTCAATCATATTAGTTGTCTTAACTGCCAAGAAGTAGGCTGATTTATTCATCCTATCCACGATCACCCATATCGAATCATGCTTCTTTTGGGACCTTGGTAAACCAGTAATGAAATCCATGTTGATTATCTCCCATTTCCACTCAGGAATTTTGATGTTTTGAGCCAGTCCACATCGTCTCCGATGTTCAACCTTGACCTATTGTCAGTTGGGGCACTTAGAGACGAACTCAACAATATCCTTCTTCATTCCATTCCACCAAAAGACTTCTCTTAAGTCGTGGTACATCTTGATAGAACTAGGATGGATGGAATATCTTGAGCTGTGAGCTTTAGCCATGATCCTCTCTCAAACACCATTGACATCGAGAACACATAATCTTTCCTAGTATCTCAACACCACATCTTCCCCTTTGGATAAAACCATCACCTTTTTCTTGTGAAACACTTCTTTCAATTGGAAGAAGACAGCGTCTTAGTCTTACTTTTCCTTCACTTATGACACTAAAGATGTAGCAGACCCATTCTGAACATTGACCCCACCTTCATTGTTCTCCTCAAGTTGCACTCCCAATTAAGCCAATCTATGAACTTCCTTAGCCAATTCTTTGTTTACTTCCTGCACATCAGTAGTGCTACCCATAAACAACCTGCTAAGAGCATCAACAACAATATTATCCTTACCTGGGTGGTAGAGAATGCTCATGTCATAATCCATGAGCAACTCCAACCATCTCCTCTGCTGTAGGTTCAACTCCTTCTGACTGAATATGTATTGCAATGTGGTTAGTGAACACGTCCACATGCACTCCATACAAGTAGTAGAGCCAGATCTTGAGCGCAAACACAACTATTGCCAACTCGAGGTCAAGAGTCAGTTAGTTCCTCTCATGGGTCTTAAGTTGTCTGGAAGCATAGGGTATCAGCTTTTCTCTCTACATTAGCACACAACCCAGTCCAACTCTGGATGCATTATAGTATATTACAAAGTATCCCATCCCATCAGGCAAAGTCAAAACTAGTGTTGTAGTCAGTCTAGTCTTCAATTATTGGAAACTCTTATCACTTTTGTCTGACCATTGAATCATGGCCTTCTTTTAAGTTAGCTTGGTTAATGGTGAAGACAAAGAAGAGAAGCCCTCAACGAATCTATGATAATACCTGCCAATCCCAATAAACTTCTTATTTCCATTGGAGAGGTTGGTCTAGACCAGTTCTTAACCGCTTCAATCTTCTGGGTGTCCACCCGAATACCATCCGCAGAAATAACATGACTTAGGAAGGCCACAGACTTGAGCCAAAACTCATATTTTGAGAACTTCACATAAATTCATGGTCTTTGAGAGTTTGCAAAACCACTCTAAGATGATTAGCATATTCCTCTTCATCATTAGAAGACACCGGGATATTATCAATAAATGCGATCATGAATATGTCAAGATATGGTCGGAATACTCTGTTCATCAAATCCATGAAAGTTGTCGGTGCATTGGTCAACCCAAAGTACATGACCAAGAACTCAAAATGGCCATACCGTGTCGTAAAGGCTATCTCTGGAATATCACTTTCCCTCACCTTCAACTTATGGTAACTCGATATGAGGTTTATCTTGGAGAAGCAAGTAACACTCTGAAGTTGGTCAAATAGATCATCTATCCTGGGGAGCGGATATTTATTATTTATTGTGACCTTATTTTGTTGTTGGTTGTCTATGCACATTCTGAGAGACCCATCTTTCTTACGCACTAATAGGATAGGAGCACCCAACAGAGAGACACTAGGCCTTATGAAACCTTTCTCTAACAAGTCTTTCAACTTCTCTTTCAATTCTTTCAATTCTGTGGAGGTCATTCTATAGGGTGGAATTGAAATGGGCTGGGTCTCGGGGAGCACATCAATCCTAAAGTCAATCTCCCTATCAGGAGGGACTGCAGGAAGATCCTCAGAAAACACTTCAAGGGATCCATTCACAATCGAGACCGACTCAAGAGTAAAAGACTCAACATCATCAGACTTAACTCACACGAGGTGATAAATACAACCCTTGGGGATTAACTTTCAGACTCTAACATAAGAAATAAACTTGCCTTTAGGTGCAACAGAACTCCCCCCCCATTCTAAGACAGGTTCATTAGGAAATTGAAACTTAACAATCCGAGTTATAGTCAACAGAGGCATAACAAGCGTGAAGCCAATCCACGCCAAGTATTACATCAAAGTCAACCATCTCCAATTCTACCAAGTCACCTAAGATGTCCCTATGATAAATGGATACTACAAAATCCCTCTAAACCCTATCAACTAAGATAGACTCACCAGTGGGAGTGGAAACAACAAAAGGTTCAAGCAAACACTCTGGCAGAATCCCGAACTTACAAGCCACATAAGGAGTCACAAAAGATAAAGTGGCACCTAGGTCAAGTAATGTATAACAATCAAAAGTCAAAACTCGAAGCATACCCATCACAACATCTGGTGCAGTCCCCTGGTCCTGCCGAATACCCATAGTATAAAGATGGTTCGTCCCACCTCTTGCACCTATAGTAGTACCCCTCTGATAATTGCTAGCTGGGGGTGCTGCGGAGGACTATGCTTTATTGCTCCCTTCACCTTGCCTCATCTTCGGACACTCAAACTAGAAGTGACTAGTATATCCACATGAATAGCAAACATCCTTACCCACACGACACTCACCCAGATGAAGCTTACCACATTTGTCAAAAGGTGGATTTCCCTTCACACCTTAGGTCACACAGGCTTGAGATTGAGCACCCTGGGCCCTATAGGTCACCATAATACTTTTGATCATACCTATTTTTTTGGACGGGTGCACTTGCTACAGAGGGTGGATGATGAGATAATCTTTTCTGAAAATAGGACTTGTCACCCTTATTTTGTCTCTACTGGCTAGGCTCATGTATGGTTGATTTAGCTTCCCTGTTCACCTGTTCTTCTCTATCTCTTTTCTTAACTTCCTCTATCTATTGGGCATACACTATAATCTTGGTGATGTCCATGCTAGGAATCAACAAAGCGTCTTTGCACTCCTTCTGCACATGCCTGCCCAAGCCGGACACAAACTTCCTCATCCTTGCCCTCATGTCTTGGACAATCCTTGGAGCATATCTGTACAACTTAATAAACTTAAGACTATACTCCTTAACTGTCATCCCTCCTTGCTTCAAGTTCACAAACTCGTCAACTTTCGCCTCCCTCAACTCTTGGGGAAAGAAATGATCAAGGAAAACAACTTCAAACTCCTCACACTCCGCGGGCTCAACATCCTCACCTCTACTATCTTCTCATTGGTTGTATTAGACTTTTTCAACATTCTTTAGCTGATAGGAGGCAAGCTCAACTCCCTCAATCTCATTAGTGTGCATAGCTTTCAAGACCTTATACATTTCATCAATAAAGTTCTGCAGGTCCTCCTCAACCTCTGACCCCGTATACATTGGAGGGTTTATCCTCAAGAAATCTCTAAGTCGGGTCGTAGCTTAGGACTCTTATGAGCTGGAACTAGGTGCTTGAGGACCCCGGTTGTTACCCTGGGAGACCACCAGCTGAGTTAGCATAGTGATGGCTCCCCTAAAATCTGCCTCTAAGATGGGAGTTGGCTGGAGATGTGCAGAGGGCGCTTGTGGGACCTCAACTATCCTGGCAGGCCATCCTTATCTCTTCATCTCTTTTTAAATTAGGACCTATGGTTGGGGGTTCTCAGCAACTGAGGTTGAGGCATCTCTCTGAGCAACTATTCATTTTAGCGGCATTTTCTGCAAACGTAGAACGCACGAATTAGAACAGGATTTCCATAGGGTTAAACTCCATCAGACGAACGTAGATCATAAAAGAAGGGGAACACATCCTAATGCCCTATAGCCTCCTACTTATGAAGTGTGGTGCAAAACACACCCATAAATAAGACTTTACCAGACACTACTTCATAGACTCCCTAGGACACTCAAACTCTGTGCTCTTATACCAAGTTTGTCATGCCCCGGGAGGGTACCCTAGGCGCAACTGGCACTCGAAGACTATTGCTAGCCCCCAAGCGAACCACCTTGTCTCATTACATTCGTTCAGTCAATCAATCAGTAGAAGACAACAAAGAATGACAATACTATCAGTAGCCTACAAGGCTACTCAATCACATCTATCACATGAAATACAATTAAGGAAAGTACTCAATTTAAACAGAAAAAGGGGAAAAGAAAACCCTCCATCAACTATCATCTGTCTATGTCTATGAAGCCTTTAGAACTATTTTCTAAGAAAGTATCATGACAGGCCATGACTACCACATTCAAAGAAAATACTCATACAAAAAAAGGAAGAACCATCCTTTAAATGCAGTGGAGAAGTCTCTGGCTGAAAGTCTGTGAACCTCAACAATTCGCCTGCTGAAGTCCTCTGTCTACTGAATTTGCATCATAAAATGATGCAGCGTCAAAGAGGCATTAGTATGTGGAATGTACTCTATGTAAAATGGGCTAAAGTAAATGGTATAGGTAAGAAGAAATGACTCCAAAAAGTGCCTGAAAATGTGCCTTGGAATGCCCAAAAATTTAAATTCTATATATCTCAAAATTCATTTATTATTTTGGAAATCTGGCTTCTTATTTGTGATCAGGGGGTTAAAATTAGGTGAAACAGGATCTAACCCCAATTTAAGAGCAAACGATTAGCAATTATAAATCTTTAGGTGATGAATTCCAGTGAAGTTTATGTGTTCCCTCCGTGACGCGCTAAGGGCGCGCGCTCATGCACAATTCCATCTCTGCATCCTTTCCGCGATGCAGAAAGGTGTGAGTTTGTACTCATCAATAGAGGTGGGGTTTTTACTCATCAACCGAGGTTGGGGTTTGTAATCATCAACCAAGGTAGGGGTTTGTACTCATCAACCGAGGTGGGGGGTTTTGTACTCATCAAACCACGTGAGCAGTTTGCCCATCGCCACCAGGGTGATAAGGTGTGATTATCGTCAAACATATGAGGGGTTTGTACCGCACCACCAAGGTGATGGGGTGAGATCATCATCAACCGATCAAGGGATTTATACTTTGAAAATCTAGCTTGGTCTATTCTACACATATGGTATTCTACACTTACGATATTCTATATGAGTATAAGTTACTTAAGCATATTTCACTTATGTATTATTCATAAATGCCATCTTCCTATAATATGCCCATTGCCTATTGCTATGCATTTTGATCATGATGTTTATTTCTTGTTGTATTGCATCCCACATACTTAGTACATGTAAATGTAATAATGCATACTCTTGCCTATGTGATATCACCATATAGAAACCGGTGCTCAAGTTGATCATCTTCCCCCTTCACGTGGCTAGTCGGTACTATTCCAAGATTGTTGGTGAGTCCTCCATTTTGGGGGCCTTAGTCTATGGTTGCTATTATCTATGTATTGAGATACTTTCTTATGTTCTATTTTGACCATGACGGTGAGCCCGGTTAATTTTTCTTGGCCCCCGCTCTATCCATGTATTTAGAGGTGTTTGTTGGACAAGTTTTGTACCTATGTCATGAGCTATGACTCCTTGTCTTTGATATTGATGTTTTGGCAAGCTAGCCCTTATCCCCTTTGCCCATTATGCTTATTTTATGTCTTTTACATACTTTCTTGACCAATGATGTGTAATGATAAGTTGAGAGGCTTTATTAGGGTTCCTTTGGGTTCTCCATTCGTCGTGTCACGTTTAGGTCCTAGGCTTGGGTCATGACATAAAATAATATAATATGACATCAAATAATCGATTACTTAATCTCAACTCAGGATAAGGAATAGGATACTATCATATCACCATCAATCAAGACTCATACAATCACATCAACATCAGAGTACACTCAACATGGAACCTATCTAGGAGTTTCTCTAACCGACAACAATCACCTATGAGCCGACGATGATATAACGAAGAGATGTCATTGCCATATTTGTCCAGTACATTGCCTGGGTAAAGGATGAGTCTGCCAGTAGATCCACAAGTCTATCAAGTAATCTTTTGGGAGAAAGGAAATATCCACGTTCATGGTCCAATCCTCTCCTACTCTAGCAACATAGTTAATGAGTGTGAGTGGACTCACCTTAACCATTTCGATGCTCAATACTCCTCCCATGACTCGACATTCTCATAAGTCTATCAACATCGGAAGGCCTGGACAATCAACCTCTCTCTCAGACTAGGACATCATCTCACCTTGTTATCTATCAATTCTAGGAATTTAGGACGTTTTTACAACATCAAGCTCAATCTCTGAAAGACCCAAAGGTCTTATTCTCCATCATTTCTATTAGCATTACTATCAACACAAACTCAATTCAATACCCAGATCACATCACTCAAGCACACTTACATAATCAAGGCTCTAGACATCAACCCCAAGCTTCATTCATGCAATCCTTAGCAATTACACATGTAATTTTTATACAATAGTTCAAATAATCAATTAAACAAGTAATTCAAGTTATGATGATCACCAATTCAAGAAAGTATATGTAGATTAATAGTAGCTTTTAAGATAACACACAATATTTTGTAAAACAAGACTCATCACTTTCAACTATCAACCTACTACATTCAGTGGGGCACATGGGAGAATGTTGATGGTCACACTCCAATAAGAAAGCGCTCGCTGTCAGCAATTAACTTAACCGAAGGTTAGAGTCGAATCCACAGGGAATATGGGACTTAACTACAAAACTTCACTACTAATTATTTGAAGCATAAATAACTACAATCTCTAAATTGGGGGTTTTTGTGATTCAAAAACAAAAGTAAAATTAATACTGTGTTATGATGAGGGAGATTCTCACAATATCTCTCATACGCTCCTTCTCATTCTCCATAGTTTAACCAGGATCGTTGACGCGCTTTCCGGCAAGGGTTCACGACGCTCTTCGCCGGAAAGCCTTTCACCGACCTGAGCGCCGGCGAACCCTTGCCGGACAGGAGAAATCACTCCTCTCCCCTTGTCGGTGCCCGCGGGTAGTTTTCTCACGACGACAATGAACAACGACGATGTTGGAAAACTCATAACTTTCCGGCAACGTCTGTGCTGCGGCTTATTGCAGCCGTGTCTGTTGGTCTCCGTCTGTTGTGCTGCTACAAAACTCGGTAGGGTCGAATATAGATCTGCGACGTCCCTCGTCGACCGTGGTCTGGTCGTCGGCGAATTCAGGGTTCGGATCTGTGTCTATCTCCTTCTTGAAATCTGTTTTTTTTTTCTTCAGGTGACACATCAGATTCCGGCGACGGCTATTCTCAAGGCGAGACTCTCTTCGTTTCTCAGGTGATATCTTTCGAATTACATTTTGAGTGAGCCATTCTACTTCTCACCATACTGCTACTGCTATATTCCCTCACCATACTGTATTGTCTTTTACTATACTTATGATTTATTTTCGGACTGTAGATTGTAAGCGCATTGTTGAGTTTCATCCTCGCAATTTCTCCTGTTTGCTATTTGCTGGTTTACTTGCTAGTCTACTTAATTATTTTAATTATCTTCCCTGTTGGATTCTGTAGCTCGGAGAGTTTTTACTTCTTAGTTATTGTTGTATATTGTCTCTGGCGTCGGGAGTTCATGTAGGCCAAGGGTCATGTCATAGGTTCGGGTTAGGGGCTAAGAGTAGGGGGGTAAGGGAGGCGCGGGGCTGTCCAAGTTAAGGGTCGGGTCGTGGAATAATGTCATAGGTTCGGGTTAGGGGCTAAGAGTAGGGAGGTAAGGGAGGCGCGGGGCTGTCCAAGTTAAGGGTCGGGTCGTGGAATATTGGATCGCTTACAGGGAAATCTATTGAGTTAGTAAAATACCTTAAGAGGAGACGCATTAATATAGCGTGTGTTCAGGAGACCAGGTGGGTCGGTACCAAGGCTCGGGATGTGGACGGGTTTAAGTTGTGGCACTCGGGTGGGTCCAGGGACAGAAATGGGGTGGGTATCCTAGTAGATGAGGACCTTAGGGAGTATGTGGTGGAGGTTAGGAGGGTCAATGATAGGTTGATGTCTATCAAACTTGTGGTTGGAAGGCAGACGGTGAATGTAATTAGTGCATATGCACCCCAAGTGGGTCTAAACGGAGAAGCCAAAATGCGTTTTTGGGAAGATTTGGATGAGCTGGTGAGAGGCTTCCCACCGGCAGAAAAAATCTTCATTGGAGGAGACTTTAACGGACATATAGGAGCGACGTCTAGTGGATTCGAAGATGTCCATGGAGGTTATGGTTTTGGGGAGAGAAATGAGAGTGGGACATCTCTCTTGGAGTTTGCTAGAGCTTTTGAGTTGGTCATCACTAACTCGTGTTTTCCTAAGAAGGAAAACCACTTGGTTACTTACAGCAGTACGGTAGCCAGGACTCAGATTGATTACCTTCTTATCCGTAAGGGTGACAGGGGTCTTTGTAAGAACTGCAAGGTCATTACGAGTGAAACCATTACCACCCAACATAGACTTTTAGTGATGGACATAGAGATCACAAGGGAAAAGAAGAAAAAGGCAAGGATTTCCTTACTGAGGATTAGGTGGGGTGCCCTTAGCCCAACTCTATCTTGCGAGATGGAAGAAAAGTTGGGTAACTTAGAGGCTTGGAGGAGCGAGGGTGATGTGAACGTGATGTGGGATGCTACTGCGGGGCTTATTCGGAAGGTA
>JAABOM020106359.1:0-25227 GCA_011800125.2 Solanum clarkiae
GAGTTCTATACGCCAGTAACTAAGAACTAAAAGCCCTCTAAGCTACACAAATAAACTACCAATCAACAGGTATACAATAATATACCACTACAATATACAACAATATATAACAATATACAGTGATATACAACCACAATATATGCCAATAAATAATACCCATACGTAGCACAACTTCGAAACATGCAAATTTCATAAAAAGAAAGGTTGAGCACCATGGGTGAAAGGACCCAATGGTTAAATTGCCACATACCTCAAATTGGGACTTTTCTTGGTGTAGATTTGAATGAGAACTTGAAGCTTTAATGAAGTTCTTAACATCCGTAATTAAGCTTGAGACACTAGAATTTGGGTGAACTATTTGGTTAAGTATTGGAGAGGGTTTTGAGAATGTCTTGAGTGATATAGAGTTAAAAAATAGCTAATATAGGTGTTTTCATGCATATAAGGGCATGGGGCCAAGACCCCAATGTGTTAGGTAGAAAATGAAAAATTAAGGAAGTGATAAGAATGCTCCGCGACAGGGACCCGCCGAGAAGCCAACGCGAATGCTCTCTTGAAATTACAAAGTTGCTGAAAATGAAATTTTGCTACGGGTCCTCTAAAATCAGGGTTATACCTATTCCCCACTCAATTTTGCCCCTTGATCAAGAATATAAAGTTGGATTTTCAATATCACGCATGGATCTTGAGATATATAGAAATTACAATTATGGGTATTTTCGAGGCTCACTTTCAGGCGCTTTGGGGTGTTTCACCAAGTAGATCATCAGGAAAGACTTTTGGGAACTCATTCATGATTGGGATAGATTAGAGAGATAGTGCCTCAACATGAGGATCTTTGACTCTAACTAGATGGTATATGCACCATTTGGAAATTAACTTTGTGGCTTTGAGATATGAGACGAATTTACCCTTAAAAAAAACTGAGCTACCTCTCCTCTCTAAGACTGGCTCATTAGGAAATTGAAACTAGACCACTCTAGTTCTCTCATCTATGGAGGCATAACAAGCACGAAGCTAGTCCATGATGTCATGACCCAATCCTAGGGCCTAGACATAATCGGCGAATGGGGAACCGAAAGAACCCCAAACAAACCTCATAGCATACCATTGCACATCCTTGGTCGTGAAAGCATTTAAAGTGACAATGAGAAATAAGCATAAACAATGGAATTGGGACTAAAGATAAACCTTCATATCATAACAACAAGAAAGAAGAGAGTGAAGGCTTGCAACATAGATATATAACATGTCCAACAACACCTCTATTTCATAGATAAGAATGGGGGCCAAGACAAGCAACCGGGTCACCCTCATAGTCAATACATACTGAAGAATAAAATAGTCTTAATATATAGCAAGAGTTTATAAGCAGCGTCCCCGAAATGGAGGACTCACCAAAAGCTTGTAGGACAATCGAACTAGCCATATGGAGGAGGAGGATGATCAAGCAGCATTCCGTTTCCTACATGGTAACATCATATAGGCATAAAGTCTGCACTATTACATTTGAATGTACTAAACATGTAGGATGCAATGCAATAAGAGATAAGCAACATAGGAAAAATGCATAATCATAAGCCATAAATATCATACTAACAATATGACATGTATGAATGATACTTAAAGCAAAATATGCTATATAGAATATAACATATGTGTAAGAAGAGGCTATTAAACTATTGGTGGATCATCACACCCTACCACCCTTGGTGATTGAGGTACAAAACTTGTCAATAGGTTGGTGGATCATTTCATCCTACTACCTGTGGTGCCGGAGTACAAACCCCCTGATAGGTTGGTGGATCGTTGCACCCTACCAGCCATGGTGCTGGATTACAAACCCCTCGATAGGTTGATAGGGTACAAACCCTCAACAAGGTTGAAGGGTAGTTGCACCCTACCACCCATGGTGCCAGAGTATAAACCCCCTGATAGGTTATTATGGTTTTAACCCTTTGACAAGGATACCCGGCGCACAACCCCTAAGTAGGGCATGGTCACATTCCAACACTATATAGAGAATACCATATACATACACTCACTTATCATCATATATTACTCATATACACGCATTATTTCATTATCATTTCATCATCATATCATCATCATATAGTCATTCAACTCATAAAACATGCATTGGACCATCAATTCCTCAAAAAATCATAGCAAAAATTTTTATCAAACACTTAGAGTGTTATCATGCTAAAAAATTCATTGTAAAACAATCAACAGATACTTGGTAACACTCTCAAGCAATAAAATCAAAATCCTTCATCAAGTCTTACAATGAATCTTAGATTCATAGCTCAAAACATAGTAAAATAGTCACAATTTCATAAGTCCAACATAATGTGTAGTGATTTTCATAATAAATAAGACCCATGAGTAAATCATCTTTAAATCATGAAAATTAGGGTAAAAAGAGACTTGGGCATCATGGGTGAAAGGAACCCATGAAAGAAACCCACATACCTTGGCTTTGGAGATGAACTTGATGAAGATTGGAGATGGAGACTTAAAGCTTGAGTGCAATCCTTAAGAATCTGGAAATGGTTTTGAGACTTGAGTTTAGGAGTTGGATATTTGACTAAGTATTTGAATGAGTATTGGGTAATGTTTAGAATGATATGAGGGTGAAAACTGGCTAAGTATAAGTATTTTCACATTTGGGAACACTTAGGCCCAAGACTTAAAAGTCTTGGATCGAAGTCAAAACTGGGCCAAAATTAACACTAGTGCGCGCCCTGGTGCATATCCCCCTTAATTCGACCCCATGAACAAGAATATGAAGTCAGATTTTTAATATCACGCATGAATGTTGAGATATATAGAAATTACAATTCTGGGTACTTCCTAGGCACATTTTTGGGCACTTTTTAGGGTCTTTACACATGCCTAGAATGACATCAAAATCTACCATGTCTAACTCAACCAAATTAGTTAAGATAGCTTTATGGTAAACTGGCATTGGATAACCCTTATAGATTCTTTGGGCTAGAATAGATTCTCCAGTAGGAGTGGAAGCACTAAAAGGTTCGAGAAGACAGTCCAGACTGATCCCAAACTTCGTAGCTACATAGGGAGTCACAAATGATAATGTGGCACCTCGGTCCTACAATGCATAGATATCATAAGTAAAAACTTTGAGCATATCAGTAACCACATCTGGTGAGTTCCCCTACTCCTGTTTAGTGTCCATGGCATATAGACAGTTTTGTGCCTCTGCCTATTCCTGATGTAGCACCCTTCTGAACTGATTTACCCTGTGGTGCTGAAGAAACTGATTAAGATCTATTATTTCTCATGTTCTTCCTCCCCATAGGATAATCCTTCAAAAGGTGCCCCACCTGACCACATCTGAAATAACCACTTGTACCCACAAGGCACTCTTCTGGATGAGACCTACGACACTTACCACAAACTGGATAACGAGTTGATCCTTGAGCGATGGTCCCCTATGACTGGCTTCCCTTAAACCTGCAGTTCTACGATCCCTATTCATTCCTAACCCTCAGTGCAAGTGCACTAACAGATGAAAGGGCTGGTTTAGATATCCTAGGCTGGAAGGATGAATTATTGGCATTTCCAGCTCCCCTATTGCCTATCTCTGGGCCTAATGTCTTGGCCTTTTTGCTTCTGAACTCTTCTCTATCCTATATTTTCTCCTCCTCTGCTTGCCGCAAATAAGTCATTAAGTGAGCTATATCCATATCCCCAATCAGCATATATTTCTGCCTCTCTCTTAGTCATATGAGAGAGCCCTGACACAAACAGATCCATCCTGGTATGTATATCTTCCACCATAGTTGGAGCATAACTGGAAAACTGAGTGAATTTGAGGCTGTACTCCCGCACATTCAGAGCTTCTTGCTTCAAATTCAGAAACTCCCTCACCTTAGTCTATCTCAACTCTCTAGGAACGCACTGTCCAAGAAATACCTCCTCCAACACTGCCCAATTCAAATCTGGCACCCCTTTTGTGCAACTTCCTTTCCACTGATCAAACTAGAGTCTAGCCAGTCCCTTAAGTTGGTAGACAGCAATTCAACTTGCTTAGAATTCCTGTGTGTACAACCTGAAATACTTTCTGGTGCTTCTTAATGAAGTGCTCAGGATCTTTCTTCACATTAGACCCCGTGAACTTAGGTTGGTTCACCCGCAGAAATTGATAAACCTTGGTGGTATATGAACTCTCATTTCTGCAATCTCCCTATGTGGTGACTACCTGCACCAAAGTCTGGATGGCCTGGCAGAGCTCAATGTTAGAGATGTTTGCTTTTGGGGGCTTCTCAGCAGGCATAGCTGGACCTCTAGGTCCCTCAGGAATTGGCTTAGGCTTGTTTGCATTTGCCTGTCTGGGAACCCTCTACCCCTGGCTGGTCCAACGACTCTATGTGGAGGCATGATTTAAAAAATAAGGCGTGAACGCACGAGTTAGAAAGGACTTAACCGAGGTAAACTCTAAAGCATGATAGGGAATAACAACTGATAGCGACACTTCCTAATGCCCTATAGCCTCTAAATTATGGATGTGACGTGCTTCACACCAATAATACAAACTCTACTAGGCACAATTCCATAGACTCCTTAGGACACTTGAACTTTGTGCTCCGATACCAAGTTTATCACACCCCGAGTTCACATCCTGGGAGTGGCCGGCACCCAAAACCATTTTTGGCCCCGAGCGAACCACTTGGCCTAGCTACTATACTTAGCGAAAGACTTAAATAATAAAGGAAATGCTTAAATATAATAAGCTAAGAATACTAAAATACCCAAATAAATTGCATAGTAAAAATGTCTCAATAACAACTGAAAAGAAGTTCTAAAACTCTTAACATATAGTCCATAGAACCTCTAACTAGAATAATCTGACCAACTATTAAAAATAAATTCTAAGAAAGAAAGAATAGATAATGAATTCAAAGCCTCTAGCTAGTAATAAGCTTCACTAATCGCTAGATGGGAATGCTGGTCCTCAACGGAGCATCTATTGAGGGACTTTGTCACCTGTGTCAGCATCATAAAATGATGCAAGTCCGAAGGACGTCAGTAGTGGAATGTACGATATGTAAAATGGCCAAAATAGAATCAGGATAAGGCATTATGCTAAAAGTAACTAATACATGTCTCAAAATAAGATGGTATAAGCAATAAATGTAGTACATGCTAAAAATATAATATATACTGAAAGTCTGTATGTAGAAACTAGCTTGCTTTAACTTGAGGAGTTTCTCTAACCAACAACCACCACTATGAGCTTCATGATGATACAATATCTTTCCCGCGCTGCCAGAGCCATTCCATACTTTACCAAGGTAAGGAACGTAAACTAGAGAAGTGGTTCCATCGCAAAATTGGGCCATCTGAATGGCAATGAGGAGTTGTACTTTTGGTACAATCCTATCCTACGCTGGTTACGTCATTTATGAGTTCACGTTATTATTAATCTTACTCATATCGAAGCTCAATACTACTCCCAAAATAGCTTTTATAATGCTCATATTTAAAAGAGTATTCTTGCTCGAAGTATTACTTTCTTCTCTTTAGGACTTAGTCCAACTTTACCTTTTCTTAAACTTTTATCAACTTGAGTCTCTTCTTTTTTTTTTTTGAAAGTTGTATCAATGCTAAGTATTTCAACAGGATCTTTATTATTCAGATATCTTGCAAATACAATAGCTTAAAGCACTTCTTAAACTCAACTCAAAACTATGAACATAATAGCATTTCATGATATAGCTATGGGATTCTTATCAATATAACCATAACTGAAAATCTTGTCTCCATATCTTAATTCAATAATAAAATCTGAAAAAGTCATCGTCCTTATCAAGAAAAAATGCATGAACAGTATTTTGATAAAAAGTACTAGTAATGGAGGAAACCTTGATCTCAACTTATAGATATGCTCTTGGGTAGAATCTGGTGGTTATAGATACTAAAAGAACAATATAACAACTTTTGAGGGGCCTTATATACCTGGGAAACTAGTTTCTTGGAAGAATGGAAGAAGATTATTAGAAAGCCCTATCTTTTTCCCCTTTGAAACTAAGTTCTGAGTTCTTGGAGTATTTTGAAGTTAATGATATGAATACTCATGTTTTAGGGGTTTAATTAGGTGAAAAATAACAAGTTTTGCCTTAAAAGGGTGAGAAAAGTCGAAAATACCTCTCTTTGAAATTGCAGGTCGAGTCATCTACGAGACCCCCTACGACTCATAGAAGTTTCTGTGACTCATAGGTAACCTTTCATAACTTTATGGACAAGTTTTGAGGTCTCTGGAACTTTCTACGAGCCCCATTCTACAACTCGTAGAGGGTTCTACAACAAGGGGATGGGTCCGTAAAGTTTGGGGCTGAAAATTGAAATTCTCTGACTTTTTCTATGAGATATCGATAAGGGTCATACTCCGATTTACGACCCATAATTGGGTCTTGTATTACATATCTGCATTGGCAGTCCTTAGATAAATGACCATAATGTTTGACTCCGAGCACCAAATAAGGTGAAACTAGTTGCGTTGGAAAGCTAATTCAAAAAACTTTCGTTTGGTATGTCATAGGACTCAGAATTATTTGTGTGCTAAGAGTTATGGTAATTTAAATTTTACCCTTGTATAATCTAAAGTTAGAAACTCAATTGATAGGAAAGTTTTGAACTCTACTAAGTAGTAGAGGTCTTTTATGACCCTAATACACTTCCCACATATAAGAGTGAGACTTGAAACTTGAGTACTTATCAGGATAGAGTTATGGGGTGTCATAAATAATTCTTAATTGAGCAGAAATGTTAAGGACTTAGTGTGGGAGTAGAATTTGGGATGATATAAGGTCGCAGTTCTAATGTAAAAGTTTCTAAATATTAGATGGACCAATGAATTTTAGGTTGTATATACATGATAGGATCAATTCCCAAGTATTAAAAGTATATTATATGTGATTTAGAGTCATAAGTGATCTTTTATATCAACCCAAGTCCAAAGAATTTCTACCGACTAAGTTTTCATATGAGTTGATAGAAGGGTCAACTTCAAATGACTATATCTCTTAAAGTATAGTGAGTTAGGTGACCTATGATATATCAAATCAAAGATATTTGAATTATCTTTCCAATGCATCTAATTTCGCCTTAATTGGAGTTTGGACTAAAAGGTTATGACCTTTTTAATGAAGGAGTATAGAGCTGTTTGAAGGTCCGTGATAGCTCCGCATCGCAGACCTAACGCGAACCCTTACTGGATAAGTGAAATGACATTTTCTCTTTTTATTTTGAGGGTAATTTCATTCTAAAACCTTTGGTGGTCTATTTAAGGTCCCAAAATGCATAAAACATCAGATTTCATATTCAAAACCCTCTACTTCACTCCTAAAAATAAATGCTCAAGAATCATCAGAAAGTCATCAAGTTAGGATTAGCTTTTGAGATTCATCGATCAAAGTAAGTTATTCTTCATAAATTTCATGATACCGAACCTAAATTTTTTTAATCTATTTATGAATCTCTGACAGGATCTTAAATCATAATCTAGGGTTTCAAGAAAACAAATTCAAGAATCCCAAGAAAGGATTTCTTGATTATTCTTTTTCAAGAATTAGGGTTCTTCATCAAGAACTCTAAAGATTCTATGTCGAGAATTCAAGAATCAAACAGAATTCCTTCAACCAATGTTTGTCTAAGTTCTTTCACTTTTAAAGAATGACCAAGATAGATGATTTTCCCCAAGAAAGAAAGTATTCATCAAATTTCAATGGTAATATCAACTTTCTAGGTATGTAAGACTACCCAAAGAATTGGATTACATTCATTCACATGCACCTTCATTTACTTGATTCAAAAATCATGAGTATATATTGTACATTATTAATCCAACGGTCCTTGAGTTTTAAATTCTTGTACAAGATCGAGTTTCTTGAATATGCTTGAGTAAATTTTTGAGTTTCACCATTGTTACCTTGAATTATGAATGCATTTCATATATTTGATGTTCTAACCCTAACCTTAGTATTTTCTTTGTCTATTGATTAAATTGAAATTATGAAATCAACCTTCTAAACTGAGTAATGTGAACTTGAGAAGTATGTTTTCTTGTTTCATATATGCATGTAATGAGTATCTGTCATGTCATATGTGTTGAGCGTGGATAATATGATGTCAATTGATCATAATTCATGAGAGTCTAGTATGATATGCATTAGAGTCTTGAATTGCATTGTATTGAGTTCACATTTTGAGTCATGGAGTTAATTAAGGAAGTTGATGTTAAGTTGATTGAGATGAGTTAAAGTGTTGAGCCTGAATTAATTTCATGACCATGTTTTAGTCTTGTAAGGAGTATTAGCACCGAGTTAGGTGATTGAGAACCACCCAAAAACTACGTAGCTAGCATAGGATGGTCACACAGGATAATTCGGGTGGCCCAAGTCCCCATAGAGGGACACTCTCTTAGGATCCGAGAGAGAGAGGTAGAGGTTGACGCCCTATTCCTTGGAAAGTATAGGGTGGACGTGGCAATAACATCTTTTCATTATTCATCACAAAACACTCATGGTGGTGGAGAGTTATGTTGGTTAGAGAAACTTTTAAGCAAACATAAGTTGAGCATATCATGATTTTTGAACTGAGTTGCATTAAACATTGAGTCTATTTTGAAAGCATGATTTCAAACTTAAAACTTGCATGATTTACTTGAGTTGAGTTATGAGATGAAGAGTTGAGTCTTGAGCCGAGTCATTTGATTGAGTTTGAGCCTTATTTTTTTCCTTGAGCTATTTTACATACTTACATTCTAGTACTGATGCCACTCGGTGCTGCATCATTTCATGATAAAGATATAGGATGTAGAGGACTTTAACGGACGCACCGCTCAGGTTTAGATCTGCAATTCCAGAGATGATGAGCCCTCTTTACCTTTAGAGGAACCCTTTTACTTTCTCTAATACTTTATTTTCCTTGAGTTGGGTGGCCATAGCTTGTCATGGCATCATTTGGATGTTAGAGGTAGAGGTTTCATAGACGTTGAGTTGAGGTTGATGACTGCCATTATTTTCTAAACTTTGTTCATTGAAAACGTTTATCTATGAGAAGCTTTAGTCACTTGATCTATTTCTTGATTTCTACTTAAGTATTCTTCAGTTGTCGAGTCTGATGTGATGATGAGGCCAAGTGGTTCGCTCGAGGACTAGCAATAGTCTTTGAGTGCCAGCCACGCCAAGGGTACTCTCGTAGGGCGTGACAAACTTTATATTAGAGTACAGAGTGTCCTAGGGTGTCTATGAAGCTGTGTCTGTAGGTTTTTATTTATGGTTGTGATGGTCCCACGTCTATAAATGAGGGTCTATTGACATTTAGGAAAAGTTTCTCTTCTTTCAGATTCTTAATTGTGAGATAAAGCTAATTCCTAAGAAATCTATAATGATTCAAGCCTTGCTCTAAACCTTTTGACTATGCCCCACCCACGAGGTGATAGAGACAATAATGTTCAAACTCTTACAGATGAGAGCCTTTATGGTAAAGTAATCAGAGTGGTTGAAAGATTGGACCAGGCTTGAGAGAAGTCGACTAGTGTGCTAAGTTTTTTAACTATAACGAGTGCACAGTTACTCATATGAATCACACATTTGAGTTTGTTCTAGATGTACCCTGACTCTCTTTTTCAAAGCTTGCTTTCGATGTTACCTATGAGAGAGAAACTTATGTCTCTAAAGATTTTAACGCTACCATTTATGAGTGAGATGTGAGGTCTTATAAACCCTCAGTAGAATTGTATCATCCCAGAGTTAGAAGGATGATGATGGAAAGAAAAGGGCGAGATATCAAGAGTGATGACTGATTGAGGCTTGTAGTTAGAGTTATGTACCTATAAGATAAGTAATGAGGTGATGAGTCAATGGCCATAAGTTTGATAGAAGACTCATAAGTACCCTATGATTTTCATGATGAGCTATAGAGAATGAGTTATTGTTAGAATGTGATTAAGTGTGCTTAGACTAGAAGGGAGTTTATGTTGATGTGTTATAGTATTTATACTATTGAGGGTGAAGAGTAGAAGTTGAATAGGGGAAAAGAGTGCTTCCAATGGGATAGATTTAAATTAGGCTTATGATTTTTAAATGAGAGTTCATGAGATTCATCGAGTTATGAGCTTAGTCGGATAAGGAGGTATAATAAATAGGTGAGTGTATTGAGTTGGGAGGAAAGGATGTGTTGATTGAATATTGGCTATGAGATTTTAGTGGGCTTATGTTCCCTAAGTTTTTATCTAGTAGTTTTACGTTGGTGTAATGTCAGAGAGGTATGTGATAGATGCACATATTAGTACTAGACCCTAAGCTTGAATTTTGAGGAGTAGTGTGAAGTAGGAGATAATATCGTGAAAGTGATAGTCTTATTTGGAGATTTTCTCTAAGAGGCTTGCCATAGTATATGAAGATGTTAATTTGTAAGGAAAGTGATGCTATGGGCAGGGTACAAGTGCCCCTTAAGTAAGACTAATGAAACAAGGATAGCTCACTAGATAAGAAAAGGCTTGAGATGTGTAACCATGATTATGTAAAGATGTGTGAAGCTCTAAGTTATGACTGCTATAAGAATCTAGACAGTATTTTTGAGTTATCAATGTGGAGTAGGTTGATGTAAGAATTCTTTGTTATCCCTAGTAAATGAGTCGATCGGGGCTTATGGACAGATGATGATAAGTTCTCCCTTATAGTCTAAGTCTTATACAAATGAATTTATGGGAGAACAGAGGTTGGCCGTTAGCAGGAAAAAGAAGAGGTTAGGTCATAAGAGTTATGAAAAGCGATTACATAAGTCATTAAAAGTTGCAAATATAGAAAGATTTCCATAGAGACAGGAGAAAGCTGAGAGTGATATCCTTGAAGATAGCCTTGGTGGCTATTATATATATGTGACCACAACATAACAAAAGAGTTTAAGATATTCTTGAAGATAGTGATTCTTTGACCATGTGGAGATATGTAATTATAGCCTCTAGTAAAGGGAATTGATTCACAAACTTAGAGTGACGACCCTAGAGCTAAGTGGGAGATGATGAGGTGATGAACCAAAGTAGATCTTGAGTTTTCGATAAAGATGGGCTGATCAAGATGAGCTATTTATTCTTTTCCATCTCATATAGTCCTTATACTTTAGTTGAGGTAACATGCCATTCCAGTCTAGTGTATGACTGCCATGCCTATGGCTTAGTCCCATGCATCACTTGTTGATTGTCATTCATGTTAAGTTGTGAGGATGAGAAAAAATGACTTCATTAAGTAATTTTGATCTTACCTCATGGATCTAAGAGTTTTCAGTCCTATGTTGAAGGAGATATGGCCTTAGTTTTACACTACACATAGTTCTGTAAGCTCAAAATGAGTCTTGACTGACGAGAGAGAGTATACTTCATTATGGATGTTCTCAGATAAGATTTCTCGATTGAATTGTGCTAATGATATTTCATTCCAAGCCCTTTGAGTGATCCTGCTTTCTAGCCTTGATAGAAATATTGATGATAGTAGAAGAGTGATGGTTGATGATAGAATGAGAATTCATGATTCTGATAATGATGTGATGCCATTTCCTTTTAAGGTTATAGAAGAGGAGGAGGAGTTAGAGAAACCGTGATGAGTCTAATAGATAGGTAAAAGAAAATTTATATCTCTTGGTGTAAGAGTTCATGCAATCGTGGGTGTAAGGTGCTATTGTAGGCTTAAAGATTCTCAAGTGATGTTGACCTTAAAGAGGCCATCAAGTGGTTGGAGTGATAGGCTTAAAAGTGTGGTTGCTATTACGCGAGTGTATTAGAGTGATGGGAACAAGCAATATTCTCTAAGTATAGGTTATTATGGAGATATGTAACATAGATTTTGAGGGGTTAGATTGATATAAACGTGATCATCTTAGAACTAGAATATTGGGAATTAGAGTCAGGTGTGAAATATAATGAAAGGATGTGGTTAAACGTAGATTTGAAAAAGAGCACAATTGAGAAAGAGGTGAGCTTGAGAGTTATCCATCGAGTCTTGTATATCACAAGGGTCCCATTCTCTATTTGAATGGTAACTTTCTTCTTGGGTTCAAATAGCTGATTGAATAGATGTTTAAATGATTCAAATTGATCGAGTTTCGATATTTCATTCGTGCCTGATGTTGAGAATATTTAAGATAATGTAACGCCTAATAAAATTATCAAAATACCCCTAGAGGAGGGATGTGCGTATAGTGCGTCTTCCCATGCCCTGTTTGCAAATTCGAGACCAAATATCAGCACGAAAAATTGAGTGAGAAAATGGTCTCGTTCAAATTTTAGAGCAACTGGATCGAAAAATAATTTTTTGATTCGAAAATTAAAACGGTGTTGATGCACGCTAGGGCCGTGAGCGTCCTAGGCACGGATCAACACTTTTTTTTTCAATTTTTTTGATGGGGATTGAAAGAATTGGTTCAGAAAAGTTTGAGAAAAATGCACTAACGCGCACCCTGTCAGCAACGCGGACAGGGTATTTCCAAGGCAAAAATTTTCTTTCTTCTTGAGGAGAATTCCAGACCTTTGCCAATCTCTCCCAAACTCAAAATACGATCAAAATAGGAAATTTTCAGTATCAAACGAGTTTTTAATGCATTTTTAAGCCTTTCAAAATCTTCTAACAAAAGACTAGGTCTAAAGAGAAGAGAAGAGGAGCGAGGAATTGAGGAGTTCGAAGAGAGTTCTTCGAGGGTGATTGTCCACATGGGTCGATATTTAGATTTTTTGAGCGATTTCTGAGAAGAGTCTTGATTTTTATTCGTGCCTTGATGTCTACCTTTACTCATGAAACAATCCCAAAAAGTGCCCAAAAATATGCATCGGCAGTGCCTGGAATCGTAATTTCTATATATCTCAAAATCCGTGCTTTATATAAAAAATCTGACTTCATATTCTTGTTCAGGAAGTCAAATTGAGTGGGAGATGGGTCTAACTCCAATTTTATAGCAAACAACTTGCAATTTCATTTTCCCAAAAATTGAATTCCATAGAGGTTTTCGTGCCCCTGGCGCGACGCGCCATAATACATTTTGTTAGCAGTTTTTCAAGTCCGATCTAAGGCTTTTGAGTCTTGGGCCTAAGTGTTCCCAAATGTGAAAATGCCTATACTTATCCATATTTCACCCTCATATCATTCAAAATATTTCTCAATACTCATTCAAATACTTAGCCAAATATTTTACTCCTAAACTCAAGTCCCAAAACTCATCCGAATTTCAAGGTTCTCTTTCAAGCTTCAAGTCTCCATCTCCAATCTTTATCAAGCTAATCTCTAAAGCTAAGAAATGCGGATTTCTTTCATGGGTTTCTTTCACCCACTATACCCAAGATCCCTTTTACTCTTAATTGCATGATTTAAAGTTGATTTACTCATGCATCTTATGTATTATGAATTTTACTACATACTATGTTGGGGTTTCATGAAATTGTGATTGTTTTAGGATGTTTGGAGTTATGAATCTAAGATCTAACGTGAGGTTTGATGAAGGATTTCGATTTATATTGCTTGAGGTGTTACCAAGTATCTATTAATGGTTTTACATAGAATTTTCTAGCATGATTTCACTCTTGAATTACATGGTTTTACACTACCATTACACACCTGCCAAGTATTTGATAAAATGTTCAATTATAATTTCTTGAGGAATTGAAGGTCCAATGGATGTCTTATGAGATGAATAACTATATGTTAATGAAAAGAATGTATGTATATGATATTATCTCAATAGTGTTGGGGATGACCAAGCCTTATTCGGGAGGTTATAGGCTCGGGTAACCTTGTTGAGGGGTTTATACCTCGACCATCTCACTCGGGAGGTGGCAGGCCCTTGCAACCTTGTTGGGTGTTTGTACCCATCAACCTTGTTGGGGGGTTTGTACTCCATCAACCTCATGTAGCAGTTTGTACCTCATGTGCCTCTCCAAGGAGGTGGCAGGCCTTGGATTATACTAATAATGGCCACTCGTTACACTCGTATTATGTTCTACATAAGCGTAATTTTACTTCAAGCATCATTCATAGATGCCAAATTGCTATATGTTTATTCATTGTCTATGATATGCATTTTGAATATTGTACGTATCCCTTGTTGCATTGTATCCTACATTCTTAGTACATTCAAACGTACTAACGCATACTATATGCCTACATGATGTCACCATAATGGAATCGAAGCCCTGCTTGAGCATCTTCATCTACGTGGCTAGTACGCATATACTCAAGCTTGTTGGTGAGTCCTGTATTTCGGGGACATTGCTTATGATCTCTTACTATGTTCTAGAAATACCTTTCTTTGTGTAAATGATGACTATGAGGGTAAGCTCGATTGCTTATCTTGGTCCCCGCTCTTATCTATGTATTAGAGGTGTTATAGGACATGTAATGTGAAACGTTATGAGCTTTGACTCTCTCTTGACTCTTGTTGATTGATATGAATGAAACCCTTTAGCCCCAGTTATCCCTATTTCTACTCTTATATCACTATTTTATTGCTTCTGCGACCAAGGATGTGTAATAATATGCTAAGAGGTTTGCTTAGGGTCCCTTTAGGTTTCCCTTGCACCGTTTCACATCTAGATCCTTGGCTTGGGTCATGACAAACTTATTATCATAGCACTAGATTGTTAGATCCTTGGAGTCCAATACACCACATCGATTAGAGTCCTGTTCATGGTTGTGTTGTGCAATACAACTTTGAGCTAGAGGCTACAAGGCGTTTAGGAAATGTTTCCCTTCTTTTACTCTATGTCATACCATAGAAGTTAATGTAAGGCTTTCCGCCCTAATTATTGTCCTTCGCTATGCTAGATCATGCCTAACACGAGAGGGAGAAGAGCCCACACAGCCGAGGATCAACCAACTAATGGAGACCTTCGGGATGCTCTCACTTTGCTTGCACAAGTTGTGGCTAACCAAGACAACCAAGGGGCCCAAGCCCCACATGCTCTTACACCGGCATCTCGGATGAGAGACTTCATGAGAATGATTCCCCCAGAATTCCATGGGTCAAAGGTGAGCGAGGATCCTCAAGAGTTCATTGATGAGGTCTACAAGATTTTGGCTATCGTGGATGTGAGGTCAGAGTATAAGGCGGAGTTGGTGGCCTACCAACTCAAAGGGGTAGCACAAACATGGTACAGTCAATGGAAAGAAGAGAAGGGAGTCAACTGTGTGGTGTTTTGGGAGGAGTTCAAGGTGGCCTTCCTTAATCGGTTCTTTCCTCTTGAGCTTAGGGAAGCTAAGTTGGTGTAATTTATGAATCTGAGACAATGGTCTATAAGTGTGAGGGAGTATGCTCTTAAGTTTAACCAACTATAAAAATATGCTCCACACTTGGTGGCCAACTCAAGATCTAGGATGAATAAATTTGTGATGGGTGTTTCTGACTTGGTTTGTGAGGAGTGTCGGTCCGCCATGTTGATTAGTGACATAGACTTGTCACATTTTATGACCTATTCCAAACAAATGAAGGAGGAGAAATTGAGGAAGCAGAGAGGTCACGAGGCCAGGAGGGCCTGTTTTGAGAGAAAGTTCCAAAAGGGTGGCCGGTTCCATTAAGGCCATGGGTCTTCTCATAAGAGGATAGCCAATGATTTTCTAAGGGCCCGAGGTGTTGGAGATGTGGTTCCTAATGGTGGGTGTCCAAAATGTGGTAGGGGTCGTAGTGGCCCATGCTTGAGGGATTCAAATGCTTGTTATGGTTGTGGGGAAGTTGGGTATAAGGTGATGGATTGCCCTCGAAATTGTAACAAGGATAAGGAGGTCCGTCCACAAGGTGCTAATATGGTTCCTGTGAGTAGAGGTGATCAATAAGTGGTTCCTTAAGGCACAATCGGATTTATGCTCTACATAGGAGGCAAGGGGTTGAAGAGGTTCCCAATGTCGTCACCAGTATGTTGAAAATCTTTGATTTTGATGTGTATACATTGATTGATCCGGGTGCCACTTTTTGTTTTTTTGCTCCCTTTGTTTCCAAAAAGTTCCATGTTGACCCCAAGTTGTTGTGTGAGTCATGTGAGGTGTCTACTCCTATTGGTGCATCTATTGTTGCTAGGAAGGTCTATAGAAATTTTCCCATTTGCATCTTACATAAAATATTGCCTTGTGATCTTGTTGAGTTAGATATGGTTAATTTTGATATCATTATTGGGATGGATTGATTGTATGCATACTATACCTCTATTGATTGTAGAACCCATAGGGTCAAGTTCCAATTCCCAAATGAACCCATCCTTGAGTAGGAGAGTCATGATGTGGTAGTCAATGATAGGTTCATCTCTCGCATAAAAGCCCATAAGTTGATCTCAAAAGGGCGTCTTTACCATCTTGTGAGGATTAGGGATGTGGATTCCAAGGTCCTTCCAATAGAGTCAGTTCCAACTATGAATGAGCTCTTTGATGTCTTCCCAAATGACCTTCCCGGTGTTCCTTCCCAAAGGGAAATAGATTTTGGTATAGATCTCATTCTCGATACTCAACCTATTTCTATTTCCTCTTACCGTATGGCCCCGACAGAGTTGAAGGAGTTGAAGGAACAATTGAGGGACTCATTGGAGAAAGGATTTATTAGGCCTAGCCGATCTCCTTAGGGTGCACTATTGTTGTTTGTGTAAAAGAAGGATGGGTACCTTAGAATGTGTATTGACTACCAATAACTCAATAGGGTCACCATTAAGAATAGACATCCTCTTCCAAGGATTGATGATTTGTTTGACCAATTGCAAGGGCTAGTCATTTCTCTAAGATTGATCTTCGGTCCGGGTATCATCGAGTGAAGGTGAGGGAGTGTGATATTCCTAAGATGGCCTTCTAGACTGGGTGTGAGCATTATGAATTTGTTATGATGATCAATGCACCGACCATCTTCATGGACATAATGAATAGGGTCTTTAAGCCTTACCATGATTCATTTGTTGTGGTATTCATTGATGATATTTTGATCTATTTACATAATGAGAAGGAGCATATGGATCATTTGAGGGTAGTGTTGTGAAGGTTGAGGGAAGAGAAGTTGTATGCTTAATATGAAAAATGTGAATTTTGTTTGAAGGAGGTTGCATTCCTAGGTCATGTGGTGTCGGGGGATGGCACTAAGGTGGATCCTAAGAAGACGGATGTGATTAGACGTTGGCCTAGTCCATTGACCCTGTTGAATATTAGGAGCTTCTTGGGCTTAGCGGGTTACTACCGGAGATTTGTGAATGAGTTTTCTTCTATTGCTTCTCCTATGACAAAATTGACTCAAAAGAAGGCTAATTTTGTATGGACCGATAAGTATAAGAGGATCTTCCAAATGTTGAAAGATACGCTTGTGTCTGCTCCGATTTTATCACTACCAGAAGGGTAGAGGGATTTTTTTGTATATTATGATGCTTCTAGAGTTTGTTTGGGTTGTGTTCTCATGCAAAATGGTGAGGTGATAGCCTATGCTTCTAGACAACTCTAAGTGTATGAAAAGAATTATCCTACTCATGATCTTGAACTAGCCGCCATGGTATTTACATTAAAGATTTGGCGTCGTCACTTGTATGGGGTGTATGTTGATGTGTTCACGATCATAAGAGCCTCCAATATGTCTTCACTCAAAAATATCTCAATTTGAGGCAAAGGATATGGTTAGAACTCTTTAAGGACTATGATATGAGTGTGCATTATCATCCGAGCAAGGCTAATGTGGTGGCGGATCTTTGAGTAGGCTGTCTATGGGTAGCCTAGCTTATGTTGATGGTGGTGATAAAGAGGTGGCTAGAGAGGTCCATCGGTTGGCTAGATTGGGGGTTAGGTTGGAAGAGGTTGGTAATGGTGGTGTTGTTGTTGATGGTTCTAAGTCCTCATTGGTTGAGGAGGTGAAAGCTAAGCAAGACCTTGATCCCTCTTTGTTAGAATTGAAGACCTTGTTTAGTGATGGAAAGGTGGAGGTTTTCACCCAAGGGGGAGATGGTGCACTTAGATACCAAGGAAGGTTGTGTGTGCCTTGTGTTTATAGCTAGAGAGAGAGGATTCATAATGAGGTTCATGGTTCTTCCTATTCTATTCACCCCGGTTATACTAAAATGTATAGAGACTTGATCTTCTGTTGATTGAGTTTGCCTACAATAATAGCTATCATTCTAGCATCCATACGACTCCTTTTGAGGCTCTTTATGATAGACATTGTAGGTCACTGGTTGGGTGGTTTGAAGATGGAGAGGTGGCTATGTTGGGACCAGATCTGATTATTGAGGCTTTTTAGAAGGTTGGGATGATTAGGGAGAGGTTGAAGATAGCTCAAAGTCGCCAAAAGTCCGATGCCGGTGTGAGGAGAAGGGACCTTGAAAAGTTGGTGATTGAGAGTATTTGAAGGTGTCACCCATTAAGGGTGTGGTTCGTTTTGGTAAGAAGGGCAAGTTGAGTCCAATATATGTGGGTCCTTATCGAGTAATGAGGAGAATTGACAAGGTAGCTTATGAGTTGGAATTGCCTAGTGAGATGGAATTGGTTCATCTGGTCTTTCATGTATCCATGTTGAGGAAATGTGTGGGAGACCCTAATGCTATTGTGCCTCTTGATGTTGTGGGTGTTATTGAAGATAATTTGACCTATGAAGAGGTTCCGGTTCAGATTTTGGATAGACAAGTGAAGAGGTTAAGGAATAAGGATGTGGCTTCCGTTAAGGTCCTTTGGAGGAATGAACAAATTCAAACTGCTACTTGGGAGGCCGAAGTGGACATGCAAAAGCGATATCCTTATCTTTTCCACTCCACTGAAGCCTAAGGTATCAATCTAAGTCCCTTATGTGATTTCAAGTCAAAGTTCAGCCCATGACATATGCATACATTCATGTTTAACTTGACAAGTTCATGATGATATTACACTTATGTTGAGATTTTTGAAATAAAGTTTAAGTGCATTGTTGCATCCTTATGTGGGCTAAAATTGTCATGTTTGTGTCTCTTATATACGTTTCTTTGACATTAGGGATGAATGTTCCCAAGGAGGAGATATTGAAACGACCCCAAAAAGTGCCCAAAAATGTGCCTCGGAAGTGCCTGGAATCATAAATTCAATATATCTCACAATTTGTACATGATATCAAAAATATGACTTCATATTCTTGTTCAGGGGGTCAAAATGTGGGGGAGATAGGTCTAACCCCGATTCTAGAGCATGCTAATCACAATTTCATTTTCCCAAAAAATTGAATTCTAGAGAGGTTTTCGCACCCCTGGTGCAACGTGCCAAGGGTGTGCCATAGTACATTTTGTTGGCAGTTTTTCAAGTTCAGTCCAAGGCTTTTGAGTCTTGGGCCTAAGTGTTCCCAAGTGTGAAAATACCTATACTTAGCCATATTTCACCCTTATAGCATTCAAAACATTTCCAGTACTCATTCAAACACTTAGCCAAATATTTTACTCCTAGACTCAAGTCTCAAAACTCATCCGGATTTCAACATTTCCAGTACTCATTCAAACACTTAGCCAAATATTTTACTCCTAGACTCAAGTCTCAAAACTCATTCGGATTTCAATGTTCTTGTTCAAGCTTCAAGTTTCCATCTCCAATCTTCATCAAGATAATCTCCAAAGCTAAGGTATGTGCTTTTCTTTCATGGGTTCCTTTCACCCATGATACCTAAGCTCCCTTTTACTCTAAATTATATGATTTAAAGTTGATTTAATCATGAGTCTTATCTATTATGAATTTCACTGCACACTATGTTGGGTTTTCATGAAATTATGACTGTTTTAGCATATTTAGATCTATGAATCTATGATCTAATGTAAGATTTAATGAAGGATTTTGATGTATATTGCTTGAGAGTGTTACCAAGTATCTATTGATGGTTTTACACAGAATTCTCTAGCATGATTTCACTCTTGAATTGCATGGTTTTACACTACCATTACACATCCACCAAGTATTTGATAAAATAGCTGGTTATGATTTCTTGAGGAATAGAAGGTCCTATTCATGTTTTATGAGATGAATAACTATATGACGATGAAAGAAATGTATATGATGATGAAATAAATGTATGTATATGATATTATCTCGATAGTGTTGGGGATGAACAAGCCTCATCTGGGAGGTTGTAGGCCCGAGTAACCTTGTTGAGGGGTTTGTACCTCGATCGCCTCACTCGAGAGGTGGTAGGCCTGTGTAACCTTGTTGGGGTTTTCTGCTCGTCAAGATTTTTGGGGTGTTTGTACTCTATCAACCTTGTTGGGAGATTTGTACTCAATCAACATCATATAGGGGGTTGTACTCATGTGCCTCTCCAAAAAGGTGGAAGGCCTTGGATTGCACTATAATGGTCACTCACACTCGTATTATGTTCTATAAGCATGATTTTACTTCAAACGTCATTCATACATGCCATATTTCTATATGTCTATGATATGCATTTTTATTATGGTACGTATCACTTGCATTGCATCCTATATATTTAATACATTCAAACATATTAACTCATACTCTATGCCTACATGATGTCACCATGTATGAACTGAAGCCCCGCTTGAGCATCTTCATCCACGTGGCAAGTATGCTTCCACTCAAGCTTGTTGGTCAGTCCTTTATTTCGAGGATGTTGCTTATGATCTCTTACTACATTCTAGAACTACCTTTCATTATGTAAATGCTGACTATGAAGGTGACCCGGTTACTTATCTTGCCCCTCCCCCTCATATCTATATATTAGAGGTGTTGTTGAACATGTAATGTGAAACGTTATGATCTTTGACTATCTCTTGACCCTTGTTGTTTGATATGAATGATACCCCTTAGCCTCGGTTATCCCTATTTCTACTCTTATGTTGCTATTTTATTGTTTTCGCGACCAAGTATGCGCAATGATACGCTAAGAGGTTTGCTTGGGGTTCCTTTGGGTTCCCCTTGCTCCATGTCATATCTAGGCCCTAGGCTTTGGTCGTGACAACTCATCATTCGAGGATGCATGATCCCAAGGGGGAGATAATGTAACATCCTAATTGTTTAGCTAAGATTGAGTCATCCTTCATATGATATAGGATTTTAATTGATAATTCCCAATTGAGCATATATGTTAAAGTCAATCTCTTAATGTGGGAATAAAATTAGAGATGATATAAGGTCGCAGTTCTAATGTAAGATTTTATGAAAGTTATATGGACCAATGACTTTTAAGTTATATATACATGCTAGGATCAATTCTTACATATTTAAAGTATATTGTATGTGATTTAGAGTTATAAGTGATCTTTTACATCAAGCCAAGTCCAAAGAACTTCCACCGACTAACTTTACATATGAGTTGATAGAAGGGTTAACTTCAAATGACCATATCTCATAAAGTATAGGGAGTTACATAACCCATAATATATCAAATTGAAGATATTTGAATTAACTTTTAAACACATCCAATTTCGGCTTAATTAGAATTCAGAGTAAAAATTTATGACATTTTAGTGAAGGAGTATAGAGCTGTCTATAGGTCCGCGATAGCTCCACGTCTTAGACCTAATGCGGACCCTTACTAGAGAAGTTAAATGATTTTTTTTTATTTTGAGGTTACTTTCATCCTAAAACCTTTGGGGGTCTATTTAAGGTCCCAAAATGCATAAAACGTCGGTTTTCATATTCAAAACCCTCTACTTCTCTCCTAAAAATAAACACTCAAAAATCATCGACAAAGTCATCAAGTTGGGATTAACTTTCAAGATTCATCCTCAAGGTAAGTTCTTCTTCATAAATTTCAAGCTACCCAACCTAGATTTTCTTTATCTATTCATGAATCTCTAATAGGGTCTTAAATTATAACCTGAGTTTCAAGAAAATAAATTCAAGAATCCCAAGAAAGGATTTCTTGATTCTTCGTTTTCAAGAATTAGGGTTCTTCATCGATAAATCTAAAGATTCTAAGTCAAGAATTTAAGAATCAAAGAGAATTCCTTCAATCAATGTCCGTCCAAGTTCTTTCACCTTGAAAGAATGACTAAGATCGATGATTTTCTCCAAGAAAGCAAGTATTCATCAAATTTTAATGGTAATATCGTTTTTCCAGGTATGTAAGGCTACCCAAAGCATTAGATTACATTCATACACACGCCCCTCCGTTTACTTGAGTTAAAAATCATGAGTATAAATTGCACGTTTTAAATCTCATGGTTCTTGAGTTTTAAATTCTTGTACAGGATTGAGTTTCTTGAATATGTTTGAGTAAATTTGTGAGTTGAACCATTGTTACCTTGAATTATGAATGTATTTAACATACTTTATGTTCTAACCCTAACCTTAGTATTTTGCTTGTCTATTGATTAAATTGAAATTATGAAGCCAACCTTCTAAACTGATTAATATGAACCCGAGAAGTATGTTTTCTTGCTTCATATATGCATGTAATGAGTATCTATCATATCTTATATGTTGAGCATAGATAATATGATGTCACTTAACTGTAATTTGTGAGAGTCTTGTATGATGTGCATTAGAGTCTTGAATTGCATTGGATTGAGTTCACATTCTGAGTCATGGAGTTAATTGAGGAAGTTGATGCTGAGTTGATTGAGATGAGTTAAAGAGTTAAACTTGAGTTAATTTTATGACCACGTTTTAGACTTGGAAGGAGTATTAAGCACCAAGTTAGGTGACTGAGAACCACCCCTGAACTACGTAGCTAGCGTAGGATAGTCGCACAGAATAATTCAGGTTGCCCAAGTCCCCATAGAGGGACACTCTCATAGGATCCGAGAGAGAGATAGAGGTTAACACCCTATTCCTTGGCAAGGTTAGGGCGGATGTGGCAATGATTTCTCTTCATTGTACATCACCAGAAACTCATAGTGGTGGAGAGTTATGTCGGTTAGAAAAACATCCAAGTGAACTTGAGGTGAGCATATCATGATTTTCGAACTGAGTTGCATTAAACACTGAGTCTATTTCTAACGCATGATTTCAAACTTAAATCTTGCATGATTTACTTGAGTTGAGTTATGAGATGAAGAGTTTAATCTTGAGTTGAGTCATTTGATTGAGTTTGAGCCTTATTTGTTTCCTGAGCTATTTTACATACCGTACTGTTAGAAAATAGTACACAGCAAAAGTATTCCCAGGATCTTATAGCTTACATGAATAAGAGATAACAATCATAAATACGCATTACACGCAAAGTATACAAAAAAATAAATTCAAGGAATACCTATTGAAGCGTGTGCAGATATCTTGAAGCAAACTAGACTCGAGATCCACGGTCTTCTACAATAATCCCAAATTAATAACTGAACTCTCTCAATACTTGAATGGGCAAGTATCGTATAGAATACTAATTCTTTTTCTCTCTTGTGCTCTGGGGGATTTTCTAGGTTAGGAGAACCCCTATTTATAAAGGTCCCTTCCAAATCCAAAAGGAAGAAGGAAAACCCCTTTTCTTGAAATACAAGAAACCTTCTTTTATTAGAAATAAGATTCTGAGTTCTAGTTAAATATGGGCACTATAGGGACCACAAAATTTATTACTGAGGCTTCCTATTATGGAAATAATTCTTTTTAATCTGAATTATTCTTACCATAATAAATTACAAATTATTCCACTAAAAATTCGTATTTGCAGTCCTCCATTTATATTTTGAAATTCCTCATTAAACACTTGTTTAATTCCTCATGTTAAGACTACAGATACTAATTGATAAATTAAATTATTGGTGAATTTAATTTAATGATTAATTTCCTTTAGAGCAATTCTTAACTTATTTTATGCGCCAGATTCATAAATCTACAGGTCGGGTTTGCACATGAAAATTTATAAGCTTCTCATTAAAGGTGTATCCTCAAATCTCTATATTGAGATATGGATTCAGTCAACTAACTAATTATTTCACCAATATATATTATTACCATCCAACTTACCAGGCATATTGACCCATCTTAGAATTTCACATTTTAATAAATCAAAATGATCATAATCGTTATATCATGATTAAGAATATAAGTACATTTAATAGTTTAGAGAACATGTTTTTATCAGTCAGTTCAAAACATCTATCTCTACTTTGTCTTATTCAATACATACAAAATATACTAGCACGAGAAGTTAGAACTATACCATTCTCATAATCAAGATAAATTACATATAATCTTGTGCTACAATTTTCCAGATGGCTTGTCCAAATTTCCATCTAGATTGTGAACTATAATTTTTAACTTATAAGAACCAATAATTTGATCTTCTGTATATAAGCTCAAACTCTATACATCAAATCATCTACTATATATGTTAAGGACACATATATGTCAAACTGATCTGTTTAATGTAACATTTTATTGAATTGAATAAATAAATAAATAATTACTCAATAAATAATATACATCTAAATGCATGGTTAATAGTATATCCTAACAAGTACATTTCATGTACTGATGTTATTTGGCATTGCATCATTTAATGATGCAGATACAGGAGATAGAGGACTTCAGCAGGAGGTTCAGATCCATGATTCCAGAGATAGTGAGCCCTCCTTACCTTTGGAGGAGTTCTTTTACTTTCTCGAGTACTTTATTTTCCTTGAGTTGGGTAGCCATGGCCTATCACTGTACCATCTAGATGTTAGAGGTAAAGACTTCATAGACGTTAAGTAGAGGTTGATGACTGCTATTATTTCTAAACTTTGTTCATTGAAAACATTTATCTATGAGAAGATTTAGTCACTTTATCTATTTCTTGATTCTACTTGAGTATTCTTCCACTGTCGAGTCTGAGGTGACGATGAGACCAAATGGTACGCTTGTGGACTAGCAATAGTCTTTGAATGTCGGCCACGCCAAGAGTACCCTCTTAAGGTGTGACACTTTACTTCTACTTTTAGCATTTCTTTAGAGGTTCCGTAGACTATATGACAGGAGTTTCAGTTCTTACTTAAGTTGTTATTGAGATATTTCCTCTGTTTAGATTGTTCAAATTATTACAATTTCTTTAGTACATCTTATCTATGCCTAATTTTATTATTTAAGTCTTTCGCTGAGTAAAGTAGCTAGGCCAAGTGGTTCGCTTAGAACCAGAAAAGGTTTTGGGTGCCGGCCACGCTCAGGGTGTGAATCGGGGCATGACATTGATTTTCATGGAAATCTAAGAAATATGTTGTAAGATTTCCTAAAAAGTTTCGTATGCGAAGGCTTCCAAAGGCGACCAGCTTTCCATACTAGTTGTTACCTTACGCTGCCATTTTTCCAATATTATTGAATA